>APFE030835623.1:154919-202226 GCA_000404065.3 Pinus taeda | reverse complement strand
CTGGTAATCAAGTGGTTTCTACCATGTTCGACATCGACTCATTTATTCACATGGTTAGAATCGTACCAATTCGGGAAGTAGAGATGAAGACCCTGGATCTATTTTCCACCATCCAGGCTGCGAGGAGTTTTGTATTCATTATGTTGTAGACCAATCATAAACAGATGGCTGCGCCCATACTACGTCTAAACGAGTCTATAATTATGATGTATTATGAAATCATTCCTGTATCAGAGTAGTTAGTCTGTTAGTTAAAGTTTTTGATCTGAGTATGGGAATGCCTACCTCAGCGATGATATAATCTTATACATGTATTTTGTGTTGAAAAATTGCAGGTTCTGACTGGGCTCTCCACAAGATGATCCTCGAAATGATAAAGTACTTCACCCTTCCTATATGATATAACACCCTTATCTATTACAGGCTTCGTACTTTAGGGGGCAATCTGTTACACTGAAATTTGTCACCATGACTATCTGCAGTTAATATGGCTCCATCAATAGTCATATTATCCTCCTTGTCAAGCCTCATACCTCTGCTCTTCATGTCAAACTTCAAAAAGAGAGAAAAGTCACTTAAAACATTGTTTATCTCTGGGTACGCAGGTTCTCTCTACCTTGCCTGCGTGTATGCACTCCAAACACACTGTACCTGCGTACTTGTACGCTCTGTAAGCCAAAGGATGGGTGCGTACCCCTGTAAAGGTGAAAAGGCGCGAGTTTCACTTTAAAAAGTTACTTGTGGTCACTTCTAGAGCCTTCTAGAAGAGTTTTCGACGTGTATTGAGCGCCTCCAGATGGTTCATGCACCCCTATGATAGAGGAGTTTATCCCATCAAGAGAGGAGCTACCCCATCCAAAAGAGGGAGTATCCCATTGATGTTGGAACTGAATAACTTCCTCTAGAGTACTATAAATACAGGCATTGGGCCAGAGGAGGGGAGGTTGAAAGCTGAACATTCCAAAGGGTAAATGCTGCCGGAATTAGGACTTCCATTGTTGAATTGTGAGGAGAGATCACTATCCTTTCTTGTTGCCATATTGGGAGTGGGTGAGCTTGTCAAAGTAGAGGAAATCTCTTGTTGGACCCTGGGAGGAGCTTGCACAACACCAAGGCTCAGGTTGTAATGGTTCCTTTTTTGTTTCCTTAATACAAATAGTCCATTCTTCTCAATGATTTGTTGTTAATGAATTATTTCATGTACTCCTTGGTCTATGTGATGAATATGCTTTGTTTTATGATGAATATTCAGGTGTTATGTAATCGTTTGCTTTGTTAGTGTATGCAGGTATTAAGTGAAGGAGGAGCTCATCTGGATCAGCAAGGCTGGACTGCTACAACAAGCGTTGGACCTAAGGTAAGATCGGAAAACACTTGATCTCTCATAGAATAATGTGTGTTTAGAGAAGGATTGTTCTTGTTTGGTTTGTTTGTCACTAGAGAGTCTTAGACTACTAGGGAGGTTAGGTTTGTCCGCAAACATAACTCTTTCCGCATGACACCTTGGTTGAGTATCTAATCTCTTGTCTAGCTAGAAATATAGGTGTGATATGCACCATCTAATATTTCAACTTTCACTATCCATAATTTACTCATTTATATCTTCAAAATTCAAATGTTTTCAGGGTTCTCCGACATTTTGTTTTATATTTCAATGTAACCTCCTATATTTTGTGTAGTGTATTGACTTTAGTTTGGATATATTTCTACACACTTTAAACCTCAGAAATATCAACAAAAATAAAAATAAGAGAATTCTTAAGAAATACCACATGATATCCTTGTTAATGTGCACGGGAAGAACATAATAATGTTCCCTCAAGATGTAGAAACTATTACCCTACACTAAGACATCCTTCCATTTGTTTTCATAGGCAACGCTAGGACAATGATCCAAAGGTAAAGGTAATAGTAGTGATAATAGCACCACAGTTACCTCAAAAGGTTGTGAGTAATGCATGGCTCTAACTTAGGCATAAATGTGCTTCTTGGGGGCACTTATGAACCCTATAATTTTGTTAGTTTCTCAATGTAGTCCTCCCTACCCATGTTCTTGGTCATCATGCTAAACAAAGGACATGATGAGAATTAAGTGTTCATGAATTAGAAACTTCTATCATTTTTGGTCTAAAAAGAACAAGGGCACCTTGTATTTTTTAACAATGTTAAACCTCCTCTTCTACTACTTCATAAGATGTTATATTCCATCTCCATTCTTGTTGAAACACTTCTAAGTAACCACACACCAAGAGAACACTTACCACAATTATCGAATTGGGTTTCATATCTTCAATATGCATTTGACAAATCTATTTAAGAGGAATATTGTAATCCACAAAATAGACAAACCATGCAAGCATTACATTCCATGGGATTTTGTTAGAAACCTTATGTGCATTATCCATACATCTATTTTTTCCATACTTATCTAATAGTCCTCCTCCTTTTATATATTCAAGGACGATTTTACCAAGTTTCATGGACACTAAGGAACCCCAAAAAGGAAGGACACTAGTAAAGAATATTGACTTGATTTCATTTTACCTAGTCAATTTTTTGTTACAACAATCACTATCCCAGGTTCTCTATTTCAGTACAAGAGCATTGTTTTTCAGCAAAATGGAATGTAATTACTATAGCCATCACCTATACTTTCTATATTGTTATGGAAAAATGAAAAATTCTTAATGAGAACATGATATTTGTGATCACATATTGAGAATTTGTGATAGTATTATGTTGCAAGGTGATAACAAAAATATGTGTTTGTTATTTCCTTTAGTGAATTGCTTGTATTCTTTGATTTGATTATTTTCTTGTAACATGAAGTATACATAAACCCCATCGTTGAAGAGTATAGAACTAATAAAAGTAGCCTTAGATTTGATCTCTTAAGTATAGTCAAGAATAGTTGGATAAATCTCCGATGAGCACTAGTATTGCAGCAAGGATGCTGCAACTCCTGGGGCTACCAACTTTACTTCATCAACCCGGGGTTCATACAAACTTGGAGGTGACAGTGTTGTATACAAAAATAGATGTAATGGATGCACTCTTTGTCACTATTGAGCTGGGGTGATAGACCACTAGGGCTTCTCAAACCAGCCTTCTATTGATTTAGAAGAAATCTGATTACGAATTGAGAGAGGAGAATTTTACCCTAATTGAGAGAATTGAAATGCTACTTACTGCAATAATGAAAGACTCAAAGGGATGCCTACAAAACACATAACTCATCTAGCTATTTGTTAATATATACCTTGCTTTCAAAAGAATTCTAATTTAACAGATGTGAAATCTTAACTAAACTAAGCATGAAATATGATCTAAACAAGCACTTAACTATTGTGTGCATGAATGAATATAAAGATTTTTTCTTTTAATATTTTTGTAAAAATGTGAATGCTAATCCTTCTTGGTTGCATGGCAAGTAATATAGGTGTGGAGGAGATGAGTGCAATGGTTTAGATGGCTTGGGAGGCAAGCAAGGGTCTACTCCTAGCTTTGGTGATGTTTTTTTCACAATTTTGGCTCAAAACAGGGCATTACAGATTTTCTTACAGGATGTCTATAGGATGTCCTAGTTCACCTACACAATCCCATATTTTCCTACAAGAACAAGCTGAAAAATAGGGAGTGGTTTGGAAGGTGATATGAAGCAGCTTAGGAAGGTGAGTAAGGAGGAAATAAGGCAAGGTAGTGATAGGCACTCACTCAAAACTCAAACCAAAGCTTTATGATGGTTGGATTTGCTCAATAAGCATGGCAAGTTTTCTTTGTAAAATGGTAACTCGAATGGGGAACTTAGTGGCTTTTGGCGATCATGGATGGATATGGTTTAGCTGTGGCTGATGACATAAGGTCTTCCTGCAATGTAGAAACTCCTGCAACATATACATCAATGTTGACATTTATCCATAAATCATCTCAAAACAAGAAGGGTTTATAAAAATATAAGAAAATAGAATTTGCATCATTTATTTGCCGATTTTATGCATGCGAATGCTTGAAACCTATTATGAAAGCCACATGAGATCTAATGCAAGACTTAAGATACCAGAAATGACAAATGCAACCTATCTTCTAAAATTGAAGGATGATGACCTAATTAGTAGAAAAACCCTAAATTTCATAAGAAATTAGAATTCTGTCTTTTTGGGCTGAATGGGAGTTGCTCCTCAAGCCATGGTCCTAGGAAGGGAGGAACGACATAAGATCCACCTGTTATCATCCTTTTTTGAATATTTTCTCATCACTAGAATTGTATTGTTAGAGTTATTCATAAATGGAAGTAAACTAATCAAATCTACTAATACTTTCAATTTAACAATACCAAAATCAAACAACTAATCTATGAGATAACATAAGCATACAAGTACAGTAAGAGGAACCTTTGTTGCTAGGGTTGGGCCCTAACCCAAGAGATTCAGCCCTCTGAGTCAACTCAGTGTTGGATCAAGGGAATGCTACTCATTTTCATTAACATATCAAAAAAATACATAACATTGTTTGGAAACAATCCTTCAACTCGAAAGTTGCTTAGTTATCTTACATAAAAATTATGAATCCTAATGAGGCTTTAGGCCTCTTTATTTATACAACTGGATTTTCCAACAACTTCCTTAAATCTAGGGAGGATTGGCTCCCAATATTGAGATTACCTGGTTCTTAACTATCATTGGCTTGGCTGCCAATGATCCACATGACTTGGCTACTTGCAACTCCGATTTGTTGTGATTTGATTGAGGGATCTTCGAGCAAGTGAGAACTTAATGAAGGAGATCGTATCTCCTATAATCTCCCCTTCTTGTCTCATTCGAGTTCATACACCCTAATTAGCCATAATTTTCTCCCAAAACCTACAATCAATGCACATTATACCTTTAGACATGACATCTTACTTTTACTCATCTCATTAAGCAAAATATAATTAAAACATGTAAAGAATTATGAGAAGAGTTGATTTTAGTAAGTTGGAGGTGCATTAAGGTCCATATATTTCACCCAATGATGAGCCTCATCATCACCCCTACTGAAAGTGTTGCTCATCCTCTGAGCAACTCAATCTATGCCCATGTCCTTCATTGCTCTCGTGGCTTCCCTGACATTACATGGTTCTACTGTAGTCTCTTCCTCCTGTGAATAAAACCATGCATTCTTCTCTATCTCCTCCCACTGCTTTCTTTCTCCTTCTTCTTTTCTTCCTTCCAACACTCCTAAAAGCAATGGTGGACTGAGCTTCAAGCCAATCCAATTGACTTTGAATCTTTGTAATTCTTGCTTATACATTGGGGTTCTATTTAGTGCCTCCCTCATTCTGTTAGGAGAATGATATTCTCTTATTTTTAGGTTGTAAGGTAAGGTGTTTCATCTACTTTGGTAGGATTGTTGGTTGTCGTCTCCTAGAAATATTAGCATGTCTTCAAAGTGTGTGACTGCATGTTCTTGTACAAAAAGGTACCTTGGTGCAAGCTTGGGATCATTTGCAATGAGGCTATGAGTGTTGATGACATTCATTGGGTTAGACTGTTCTGCTCTGATCATAAGGGGTTTTGCCTCTTCTTTTGCCAATGCCTTTTTCATCTTTGTAGCTCTTTCCTCCTCATGACTCATCCAAGATGCTAAGGCAATTAATTTCAAGTACCCTAGCTTTGGATTTGGGTCCCACACATTTAGATCTATCAAAGCTAAATTGTGTAGGTAGAACTTAGATATATTTTCTCTATCCTCCAAGGTGCTTTGATCACAGAGGTCAAATAATTGTTTATAGTCTTGGAAAGGCACAATTCCTCTTTGTGCTAGGGTATTTATATGGAATTGTAGCCATTGTTCCTTGAGGTATAAGGCATATGACTTTGTTGGCATCCTACACTGGATTGCCTCCATGGATAAATTGGCCATAGTTGCCAATTTCCTTTCCCTTTCTTATAGCTTCTTCCTTAGCCATGTGTTCTCAGCCTCTAACTGAGATTTCATTATTGCTTCTCTGTCTCTTATGTTGCTCAATTCTCTTCCCATCTCTTGAAATTTCTCCTCCATGTGGCCTACATCCTCTACCCCTTTTGATTTAGCAATTTGCATCCACCTGTGTGTCATTGCCCTCTCTTTTTAAACTTCAAAGATTAGAAGAATGGAAAAATTTTGTGGTATCAACCTACCTCCTTTAATGAACTTGTAGTAGGAGTTAAGCTTTAGGTATGGGTTAGGCTCCTTTAGCTCTTGGCTCTCTTCCTCTATTTCTTCTTGATCAATTCCTTTCTGGTCTCTTTTTTGTGTTTCTTGTAGGTTTGACAGAGTTTCCTGTAGGATTATATCTACTTCCTGTAGGTTTAATTGTGTCTCCTGTAGGAGACCTTTTCCTTTTGTTGAGATTGACCTAGTGACAAACCTCCTAACATAGGTGATTGGAGACTTCGGTGAAGCTTTTTTTGATGTTCCTTCTCCTTCCTTTTTCCCTAGAGGGACTACTTTCTCTTATTGTTTTGGTTAGTCCTCTATGAAAAATGGAGTTTTGGTAGGGGTTTGAGGTCTCCCTTGTCTAATTCGGGTGCTCTTTCTTGTCCTCTTTTCTCCATGGTAACCCTATAGGAAGTGTAGTTATCCTACTTATAACCTCAAGGGTAGTTGCTACTGATAAACCCTTCACTACAGTAGTGGCACTCGCTCTAGTGAGGGGTATGAGTGACAAGGAAAATTATCTGGCCACATCATCATCGTATCCTCTCATCCTCTCAAAGAACCCCATCCATTGATGCCTTGTCAAAAATTCCACCACAAGAGGATGCTAGTAGATTGTTGTTGTGTTGGTGGGTTTTCTTTTTTTGAAACCTCCTGTCATATTTCCCTAGTAATTTTTGAGGTTTGGTTGGACACGGTTCAAGCCTTCTGGTAGGTGAGGAATTTTTGGAGTTTAACCTTTAGTGACACGCAATACAATATTTATATCCTTATATGCACTGCAAACTTCGAACCAAATTGAGGATTTCTTCTTTTTAAATGCAAAATATAGAAGATATCGCATCCACTCTGCTATGTCATGGTGATGATAACCCTTGATTTGCTTCCCCTCTGTGTCCACTGATAGCTTTGTAGGCAAATCTCCCCGTATCCTATAGGTTTCATGTAGATTCCTACTTGTTGTAGGTGTTAACTGTTTCCTATAGGTGCTATTTTAGGAATGTCGAGAGTAACCTCTTTTTTCAATGAATCCTCGATGCTAACTCTGCCTTCCTCATATGGGAGTCAGAGTTTTATTTCTATTTATGGATGATTGTGTTGGGTGGCGTGTTGGTTGGTTGAGTATGAGTGTATTCTCTTGGATCATTGGTCCCACTACCAATCCATCATATCACCTTGCCTTGTAATCATCTCCCACTCTTATCCTCTGTAACTTAACCATTTTTGTATTCATTCCCATTTTTCTTTTGATTTCACCTTGACAAGTGTGTAGTGATCTAGCCCTTTTCTTCTCGTTATCTAACCAAGGGTGGCCAAGTTAACTGGCCACCTTCACTTATAAAATCAGCTCCCACATTATTCCTACAGTTTTGATCATGTCGTACTTATGAGGGAGCATTAGCAATATGACATACCTATGGTTCCTTTGTTCAATGATGATGCATACTGGAGAGTGGTGCCACTTTGTTGTGTTTTTCAAGATGCAAATTTTCACTGTATATTTCCTCTTCTGATGCTTTGTTCCCATTAATGATGTACAGGTGTTGGACCTTGTCGTTGTCAATCTTCCTACTGCTTCTAAGCTCTGGAGGAGCTTCCTCATCCTTGTAGTCCATGTGCTGAAGATGTTTGTAGAATTTGTGTTCTTTTTTGTGGGATAGGTTGCTATAGGATTTGCTACAGGATGTCATGTAGCTGCCTTCCCCATCAAATTTCACATTGTTTTTCATATTTGAAGTAGAAGGGGTGTTGAAAAGAGTGGAGAATGGGGCTATGAAATGATAGGTGAGGGATGTTGTTCTTGATATGCCTCCTCTTTCCTTTTCTCTCTTCTTTTCTTTTCTTTTTTTCTTCTTTTACAATTTTTTTTTTTGAACTTGATTTCTTTGATGGATACAACGGCGACATGGTTGTGAAAGGTATTGGTTGTGGTGTGGTGAGGTAAATGGTTTTTTCACTTTCAAACATGGGCTTGTGTCACCACCCTGCCATTGGACTTCTTTTCTTGTGGTTTTCAAGACTTCTTGTAATTCCTATAGGAAACACCTGTAGGATTACAGGGAATCCTGTAGAAAACATAGAACTATTTGAAATGATATGGAGTGGAGTATAGAGGACAATGGAGTAGGGGGATAATGGAGGATATGAGATGGGTGAAGTAAAACATGTCTTTGGTAGGTGCTTCTGTCCTCTACATGTTGTTCTTCTCTTTCTCTTGCAGACCTGCAAAAAAAAATTGTCATCTTTGTATATTTTTCTCTTTTTTCTCTTTTTTTTTTTTTTAAGCAACTAGTCTGCCCCCAAGGAGGTTTTCATCCTAGCTTCCTGCTCTGGGTGCCTCAAAAGAGGTTTCCACTCAGATATATTTTTATTCTTATTTTTTTAAACATTCTTGGGCCGCCTCAAGAGGTTTTCAACCCAACAGTGGTACTCAAGTGCCTCATGGAGGTTTTCACCAGAGTCTCTTTATTTTTTTTTGTTTTTTGTTGTTTTTTTTTCCAAGGACTTGGTGGGGTGGAAGCTAAGACTTGCTCAACCACCATCACTATCTTGTTGATGCTATTGATGAATTTCTAATTTGACAAGGGCTTTTTGTAGATTTTTAATCTGTACCCACTGACAAGCAAAGGATAGCCTCTACATCAATGGTTCTTATTTGAACAACACCATTATCATGACACTTTTCTATTACATAAGGCCCTAACCATCTAGTCCTTATATTTCATTTGACATATTCGTATCGAGAATCATATAACAGAGTCCTATCTCCTTCTTGAAACTGTTTTTATTTTATATTATTTTCATGCTAGATTTTCCTTTGAACTTGAGTCACTCTCATGTGCAGGAGAGCCTACATCCTAAACTCATCTAACCCATTGAACTGGAGAAATATTTCTTGTTGTGACCTTGTGACATCTAGATACAGTTGTGTTTCCATCCTTAAGATGTTGTTTTCAAATTCAATGTACAGCAAGGCTTTCTTCCCATAGGCTAGATCATAAGGAGTGAAGCTAGTGGTGGTCTTCTAAGTGGTATTATAGGCCTAGGTGGAATCAACTAATATGTCTACCCAATCCTTTCTGTCGCTACTAATCACCTTGGTTAGAATTCTTTCCAATGATCGGTCAGTTACTTCCACTTTCCCATTATCCTCTAGGTGGTAAGGGGTGGATTTTTTGTGCTTGATCTTGTGTTGGCTTAACAGATTTTCAATCATGTGAGATGTAAATTGACTGCCTTGATCAGTGACCAATTCTCTAGGCTACCCAAACTTATAAAACACATTCTCCCTTAAGAATTTAGCCATTTTTTCTTTTGTTGCTACATTGATGGCTTTGGCTTCAGACCAATTTTTTAAGTAGTCAATGCACACAATGATGTAATGCTTCTGTCTTGGTGGGGGGTCAATGGGCTCGATGAATTCCATGCCCCACTTGTCAAATGGCTTAAAAATAACTTGAGGTTGCAAAGGAATCTCATCCCTTGGGGTAGGTTTCCCCATCCTTTGGCACCAATCACACTAGATGGTATAACTCCTTACATCTTGGTGAAGAGTGGACCGGTAATAACCATCTTGTATTACCTTGAATTTTGTTCTTTTGGCTACAAAGTGACCTCCATAGGGCCCATCATGACAGGCCAGAAGGTTGTTGAAGACTTCCTCCTCCCTGACACATATTTTCAGATTTTGATCTGGACCTAGCTTGAAGAGATTTCCCCCAATCCAAGTGAATGGGGTGCTTTTCCTTATGATTATGCTCTTTTCCTTGCAGGAAAAGTTTGGAGGAAACTGTGCAGATACCAAGTACAGAAAACCATGGAGAGAGAACTGAAATGGAAAAAGAATGTTCATCTGGTAGCTTATCATCAACCATTCCTTCCTCCCCTATATGCAAATTCAATCTGGATAAAAAAAATATGCAACAACATTCTCCTTCCCAGGCTTATCAATAATAGTTAAATCAAATTGTTGCAATAAAAGTAACCATCTAATAATATGGGAATTTACATTAGGTTTATTCATCAAATATTTAATTGCAACATGGTTGGTATGTACAAATGTCTGGTAACCAATAATGTAATGTCTAAATTTATTCATTGAATACACAATAGCTAGGAGCTCTTTTTCATTCACTGTGTAGTTCGTCTTGACTTTCGACTGATTCTTAGTAATGAAGTAGATGCCATAAGGCAACTTATCATCTATCTGGCCTAGAGCTTCTCCTATAGCTTTGTGAGAGGCATCAGCATGAATATGAAGAGGAAGAACCCAATTTGGGCCTCAGAGAATAGGTGCAGTAGTCAACTTGTCCTTTAGGGTGTCCAGACCTTCTTGGCAACTTTCTGACCATAAAAATTCGGAGTCTTTAGACAATAACAAAAATAAGGGAAAAGCTAACTTGCTGAAATATTTTATAAATCTCCTATAGTATTCGAATAAACCTAAAAATATTCTTACATCTCTTTGTTTCTGAGGATTCGAGACCATTTTGATGATGGCTATCTTATTTGGGTCTACCTACATTCCTTCCTAGGATATTGAGTGACTTAGAACAATCCTTGCAGTCATCAAGAACTCAAATTTTTTGGGACTAAGTGATAAGTTCATTTCAATTCATTTATTCAGCACCTTACCTAAGTTAGAGAGAGCCTCTTGGAAATCAAACCCATAGGGTGTGAAATTATCCATATAAATTTCCACTACATCATCGACTAGCTCTACAAAGATACTCAGGACTTCTCTTTGGAAAGTGGCAGGGGTATTGCATAGACAAAAAGGGAGGACCCTATAAGTGAAAGTACCCCAAGGACAAGTGAAGGTGGTTTTATCCTGGTCCTCTAGGCTGATTTGGATTTGATTGTACCCGTTGAACCCATCCAAGAAAGAGAAGAACTTCTTCCCTGCTCGACCATCTAAAATTTGGTTAATGAAAGGTAGAGGAAAATGGTTCTTCTTTGTTTCTTTGTTTAGCTCTCTGTAATAAACACAAATCCTCCACTTTCCATTTCTATTTGGAACCAGCACCAGAGGAGACATCCACTCACTATTCGAGATAGGGTAAATGAATCCTGCATCCAGCAGTTTCTGTAGCTCTTCTTTGACTATATCCTTGAGAGCTGGATTCCTTCTCCTTTGGGGTTGTCAAACTAGTTTGCAACCTTCTCTGATGTGAATGTGGTGATTACGCACCGAGGGGTGCACTCCCTTAATTTCTTTGTAATTCCAAGAAAATGAATCTAAATGCTCTCTTAGCATCTTACATAACTCTTCTTCTTGGTGTATAGAGAAGGAGGGGTTGATTTTCAATGCTCTTTCAAGGTTGATTTCTATTGTCTTGAAACGACTAGGGTTTGATTCAACTAAGAATATATCAATCTGATGGTTTTCCTTGGTTTCCTTCACTACTTTCTCTGAAGACATGGTGTTGGAGTTGGATTTTGGAGGATGTGTTCAATCAAATCATCTTCATCAAGTTGCCGTCCTCATATGGCAATTTCTAGGGTATATATTTGGGAGGAGTAGACTTCATCTTCTTCCTCATCTTCTAGCCATAAAGGTAATCCATGTTCTAGAGATGGATGAGCAGTAGGGTACAAGACCAATTGCTTGGATTGATGTCCATTTTTGATATTCATATTTCCAGCCCTGCAGCTTATGTAGGCATCGACAGTGGCTAACCAAGCCCTCCCAAGGATGAGAGTATAACCATTAAATTTTGTCTTAGTCTAGAGAACTAAGAAGTATGCAAGGTATTCCCAGGAATCAATGGAGACCATCATATCCTCAACAATCCCCTCAGGGGCTACTATGGATCGGTGTGCAAGCTGCAAGACTGTCGTGGTCTTTCTTAATGATCCCTAGAGATTCACCTTGAGCATAGTGTCCTTAGTTATTACATTGATGGCAGCCCCTAGATCAAACAAGGTATGGGGGGAATGGTGCCATCAATGTGTACATCTAATATAGGGCTTCTAGGATCTAAATACTTTGGGAAAATTACCTGCCCCAGCATTAAGTCGGACAATTGCCCAATGACATTAATGGTAGGGGTGTCTCTTTTTCGCCTCCCTGGATGTTTGAAACACTTCTCTTTAATCAGCTTTTTGTAAATGGGTACATCTTTAATATCTTGGAGAAGTGGAATTTTGACACATAGATTTTTCAATTCACCCAGAAGTTCATTCTCTTCTAGGGTATGTTGGACTGGATGGTTTAGTCTTTCAAGAAAGGGTGGTGGATTTACCTTAGGCATAGTTTCTTCCCTTTCCTCCTCACTCTCCCTAGGTGGAGATGGAGGTTGGTTATTTGGGAACACTCTCCCAGACCTAAGGTTGATTTCATGAATTTCCACAACATAAGCAGGGTAGGATGTTTCTCCACTGTAGACCTATTGTACCTGTCCATTGTCCAAGTTTGGGTTTGGTTGGGCAGGCATCTAAGGTTGTTTAGGTGGAACATGGTGTAAAAGTTGTGGTTGAGATTGAGGTGAAGGCAATAAAGATGGAGTGTTGTTGTATGGCAGCCTGCACCCCTAGGGTGGTGCATTCCTCTAAGGTTGTGGAGGAGTATATGGATGAAATGGTTGGTTGGTTGGCTGGGAATGGTATTGAGGTGCAAAAGACCAGGGAGGAGGTGTAGACTAGGATGGATGAGCAGGGAGCCCCAAGAGGGAACAGATTTGTTTTGATTAGGGTTGTAATATGCATAGGATTCCCTTGCATGACCTGTTGGTATGGTCGAGGCCCATGAGGCCTCCTTTGATTTATGTAACAGAGTTATTCAGTCACCCCTTCAGTTCCTTGATACACAACATTTAGTCTATGCGGAGAAGGGCACTTATCTGTGGAGTGGTTTTCTTCACAGATGGAGCATATTTCTAAGGTTTAATGGACATTCATTCCTAGGGTGCCTCCTTATGCATCTAGGGTAGAAGATGGCTAATTCTCTCTCTACTTCCTCCTATTTCCTCTTGATTTGCAGTGTGTCAATTTGCAGGTCAAGGGTTTGCAACATTTCACTCTTAAAATCTTCCAAAATGTTCCCAATTTCACTTTTTATAGATGTGTTGGAAGAGTATGAGTTGGCCATTGTTTGATTGACCCTACCCCTTTTTCTAGCTTCCCTAGAATGATTCTTGAAAACAGTCTCAATATCATCATAGGGTAGCCGATAGATGTCCCCTCTTGATAGCAGGTTTAGGGTTTCTAGGAGATATTCCCTGATCCCCCTAAGATATTCCCTAGCCCTTTTATAGCTGAGATGGAAGCTTTCCTCGTAATCCTCTAAGGACTCATCATGTCCCAAGGTCATTCTAAAAATTTCCTCTTTGGTATCTTTGCACCTACAATAGTCCCTATACTTGTTGAAATATTGTTGCATCTGAGCCCAGGTGGTGATACCATCCCCAGGTAAACCCATGAACCACCGTAGGGCTGGATAGTGGATGGGAATAATTTCAACTTTTGATCATCAAAGGTGTAATCGTAAGTTTTGCATATGATAGAAAATTCGAATAAGTATTTGGATCTTCTGAGGTGAAGCCATGGAAGTGAGGAAGAGCAGAGGGGCCTATTTTTTTCATCTTGGCATCCCCATTGGTTTCTCTGATGGGAAAAGCACCCTCAATTATTTCTCTATCTCCCCTTTAATTTATGTTTTCAGCCATTATGTTAGTTGGAATGGTTTCTTCTTCTTCTTCCCCTATAGGCTCTTCAAAAAAATTTGGTTGTTCACCTAAAGGTTCCTCTAATTCACAGCCACCGAAGAAGAAGGAAGGTTGGTTGTTTGAAGTGGTGGAGGTATTTGGTAGAATTTTCCTAATTTATCCCTATTCCTATGAGGCATGAAAGGAGTGTTCTTTTTTGTTTTTCAAGATTTAATACTGATTACAAAATTGAAAAGACACATTGAATTGAAACTAACTATTGAATGGAATCAATTGCAGAATGGAAAGGAAAGCAAACCAATTTATAACTACTTTGAAAAATGGCACTAACAGCATAATGAAAGAGAAAAGAAATGGAAGAAAGAAATAAGAAATCACATCAACTCAGACACGTCCTTGGAAATGACGCCAAAAAGTGATGAGCACCAGTATTGCAACAAGGATGCTACAACTCCTGGGGCTACCAACTTTACTTCATCAACCCTATATTTGTACAAACTTGGAGGTGACAATGTTGTATACACAAATAGATGTAATGGGTCCACTATTTTTCATTGTTGAGCTGGGACAATAGACCACTAGGGCTTCCCAAACCAGCCTTCTATTGATTTAGAAGAAGTTTGATTACCAATTGAGAGAGGATAATTTTACCCAAATTGAGAGAATTGAAATGCCACTTACTACAGTAATGAAAGACTGAAATAAATGCCTACAAAACACATAACTCGTATAGTTATTTCCTAATATACCTTGTTTTCAAAAGAATCCTAATTTAAGACATGTGAAATCTTAACTACCTAAGTATGAAATATGATCTAAACAAGCACTTAACTGTTGTGTGCATAAATGAATATAAAGTTTTTTCTTTTTTTATATTTTTTGTTAAAATGTGAATGTTAATACTTCTTGGTTGCATGGAAGGTGATATAGGTGTGGAGGGAGATGATTTCAATGGTTCATACGGCTCAGGAGGCAATAAGGGGTCTACTCCTAGCTTTAGTGATGTTCTTTTCACAATTTAGGTTCAAAACAGGCCACTACAGATTTTCATGCAGGATGTCCTAGTTCACCTACAAAATCCCCCATTTTCCTACAAGAACAGGCCAAAAGCATAGGGAGTGGTTTGGAAGGTGGTATGGAGCTTAGGGAGGGTGAGTAAGGAGGAAATAAGGCAAGGAAGCGGTAGGCACCCACTTAGAACTCAAACCAAATCTTTATGATGGTTGGATTTGCTCAATAAGCATGGCAAGTTTTCCTTGTAAAATGATAACTCGAATTGAGAACTTAGTGGCTTTTGGCGATCATGGGTGGATATGGTATGGTTGTGGCTGATGACATAAGTTCTTCCTGCAATGTAGAAACTCTTGCAACATATACATCGATGTTGGAATTTATCCATAAATCATCTCAAAATAAGAAGGGTTTACAAAAATATAAGAAAACACAATTTGCATCATTTATTTGCCAAGTTTATGAATGGGAATGCTTGAAACCTATTATAACAGCCACATGAGATCTAATGCAAGACTTAGTATATCTGAAATTACAAATGTGACCTATCTTCTAAAATTGAAAAATGATGACCTAATTAGCAAAAAAACCCTAAATTTCATAAGAAATCATAATTCTATCTTTTTGGGGTGAATGGGAGTTTTTCCTCAAGCCATGGTCCCAAGAAGGGAGGAGTGAGGTAAGATTCCCCCGTTATTAGCCTTTTCTGAATATTTTCTTATCTCTAGAATGCTATTGTTAGAGCTATTAACAAATGGAAGCGAACTAATCAAATCTACCAATACTTTCAATTTAACAATACCAAAATCAAGCAACTAATCTATGAGATAACCTAAGCATACAAGTACAGTAAGAGGAACCTTTTCTACTAGGGTTGGACCCTAATCCAAGAGCTTCATCCCTCTAAGTCAACTCTGTGATGGATCAAGGTAATGCTACTCATTTTCATTAACATATCAAAAAAATACATAACAGTGTTTGGTCATTATCCTTCAACTCGAAAACTGCTTAGCTATCTTGCATAAAAAAATATGAATCCTAATGAGGCTCTAGGCCTCCTTATTTATACCACTGAAGTTTCCAACAACTTCCTTAAATCTAGGGCAGATTGGCTCCCAATATTGAGATTAAATGGTTCTTAACTATCATTGGCTTAGCTGCCAATGATCCTCATGACTCGGTTGTTTGCAACTCCGTGCTGGTGTGATTTGATTGAGGGGTCTTCGAGTGAGTTAGGAGTTAATAAGGGAGATCATATCTCCTATAATCTCTCCTTCTTGTCTCATTCGAGTTCCTGCACCCTAATTAGCCATAATTTGCTCCCAAAACCTGCAATCAATGCACATTATACCACTATACATGACATCTTACTTTTACTCATCTCATTAAGAAAAATATAATTAAAACATGTAAATAATTATGAGAAGAGTTGATTTTAGTAAGTTGGACGTGCATTAAGGTCCATATATTTTACCCAATGATGAGCCTCATCAACCTCCATAAATTTATGCAAAGAAATATGGCAAGTATGCATTGGATGTGATCTCAAGAATATAAAACAAAGAAAATAGAGTTAGAAGCATTATCATGTTTCCTTGGATCTCAACAACATAAAATCATATCCTTGTTCACATAGGCTAATGAAAAATGATTGTTAACTAACTGTTGACGGTGTTGGACCCGCCAACGTTCAAGGGATCTCCCTAGTATGAAGTCCCAACTAAACCTCACACCGTATGGTGTAGGAGTCCCATCCGATATGATGGCCCGATTTCCATTATCTTAAAGATATGCCTTAGCTCTTGCTAGTTAGAACATGAGAGTGGTTTTCTTAGTCTTCGAACAATGAGGTTTGCATGTCTGGTGAGTGCTTAGTGTCACCTATGTCAATGTTCTTTTACTCCAAAGGGAGAGGGTGAGAGTGAGTCTCAAGTTGAAAGGGAATAGTCCCAACTTTGTTAGAGACACACAACACAATAGGACATGTGCAGCTTCCGATGAAGTAGTCCACATGGATGTGGCATTCACAAAACACAAGGTGAGAAGATAGCACGTAAAAAATCATGCAAAATAGTCCACATGAGTACAACGTCGTTATAACAAGTTTATGAGAATGAATATATCAAGTGTCCAGCGGAATAGTCCACACGGGCGAGACATTGTTAACAACTGATACAACACATTTCCAACAACATATGTAATGAAACAATCAAAATAGTTCAACTCTCTTAATACAAGTTAAAGCGACATGCATTACACGCATCCAAAGAATAGTATTACAAATGAATACAATACATGTGTGAAAATGTGTTGGCCTGTTAATAGGCTTCTGAATTAAGTGAAAGTTTTAAGACACATTCATACACCATTACATCACTAACCCTGATAACGGGGCATTGGAGCCATTGCTCGCTCCTCACAGAAAATATTACAAACTCTCAACGCTATGTGGGAGGAACTAAGGTGAAAGGTATTTTGCATGTATAAATGAGGGGTATATATAGCCAAGGGTGAAACTGACCCTTGTGACTATTCAACTTCCCTCGTGACTATTTGACTTACATAACTCTTCAAATTTACATGTGGATCTCTTGGACTTCCACATTACATTACATTAATTACAATAGTATGGCCCATAGTAGTGATGTGGCTGAGATGACTCATGACATGACTCGACACGACAGTGCTGGTATGTTCATGCTAATGGTGGTGTCCATGTCGATTTGTAGTGCTACTGAGTCATGAGTGTGCTCTTGGTGTATCATAGCTTCACCTCCGCATGGCAAGGTTTGCAAAGTTTTCGATGGTCTTGGTGTTCACTTTATAGTTCATGCATGCACATGTGTCTCCTTTGCTTGCTACGTGGTACACTTCATGTGTTTGTTCGTTCAAGAACAAGTCTCCTAGCATGCACTCCTTGTTCATCCCATTTGTCATCGAGCCATGTCTCATCCATGTACCTGTATCTACAATCACTCATGACAAGAAGACATCAAATCCAGAAATATGCTAGTCTACCTTGATGCATCATCTTTCTTTTCCGCGTGCAGGTGATTGGCCTGAAACTGTGTAGAGCACATTTCAGGCTGGGATGTGGGCTTCGGGCACTGTCAAGGAAAATTGTGCAAAGGTTATTGGGAGGCTGAGATGGGAAGTCCAGATCAATAGTGACTGTCTATGGGATTTTTCTCGGTTGAAGGGCAGATTTGTGCAAATTTTCGAAGGAGGCAGTGTAGGGAGAAGGGAGGACACTAGCAGTGAAAACTGTGCAGATTCTCTGGGGAGGCTAGTAGCAGATTGCTGGAGCTTACTGGCCAAAACTGCACAAAAATTTGAGGTTGTCCTGCAGGAAATATCTACACAGTTTCTGGGTTGAGAGAGGTGTTGGGTAGTTGGAGGACAACCCATGAAAACTGCGCAGTTTTCAGGAGGAGCAACAAGTTGGCTAGCAGGGTGACTAGCTGATAGAACTACACAAATTTAGAGGAGAGTGAAGTGACATGTAGTTGGTGCTTGTCCTTCATGTCTACGTAATTTCTTCAGGGGGGGGGGCGCGAGCATTCTCGAAGCTTCCACACAATTTTTTGGAGGAGTGAAGCCCGAGGTCACTGCCCGGTGAAACTATCCGGTTGACCAGTGGGAAGCTTGATAGATTTGCTTGTGGGCAACGTAGATTGAGATGAAATTCTAAGAAACTTCTACGTTGTTCTAGGTGACATTCATTCGGGTTGATTCCAGGATTTCCCAATGGAGACTACCTAGGAGGCAGCCTCAAGCTTTGCACAATTTTGGGCAGTAGTACATGATCACTAAGGGCTAAGACTACGCATTGGAGCTCAGTGGAGGTCTGACTATTGGAGGGTGATCCGGTCAATAGAGTTTCAGCAAAATTACTAAGTTTTGGAGCGAGTAAACTCATGAATACATGACCTTGCAAACACACACTGAACATGACTTAGTGACAAGACACCTCAAACCAACAAGACAACATATGTTTAGTGTGGCTAATAGTGGGACTATCTAATGGTGCGATTGACAAGCGTGACACTTCGGATAGAAATTCAAACGACCATTACGACACTTGTGCGACAGTCCTTACAACATCATGTGTGAGTGCGATAGATTTTTACATAGCGAACACAACTCAAACACAATCTTCAACATCACCAGAACGAGGTCGCAAGAATGACATAGAAATCAACATGCCGAAGACGAAAATTGGTCAAACAAGTGGAAAGGAAGCAAGACATGTAGAAGAAACACATAAAATGACTTTTCATGTTTGCACACATGCATGTTACTAAGGACAGAGCGATATGACAATGACAAATAGTCTTGCAAGCTCAACTAAGAGGTGTACTTGTAAAGGTGTTCTTTACTTACCATACTTACCCTCAAGATGATCATGCATTCGACAGAATTTGCATGCAGTCCTGATCTCTTCCATTACTTGGTCTCTTGGTCCTTCTCCTCAACTCCTTGGGAATGATCTCAGCATGTCACCTTTTCCTGTAGTCATTAGGCGATGGATCGATGCGGTTTTAGCGGGAAGTGATTCTTGTCGGGATGAGGCCATGGGAGACCTATATATGCAGTTTTTATATGCAAGACCGACAAGACAACTTGGAAAACACTGCAGAGTTTTGAGGCATAGGAAACTACTGCAAGATGGGGGTCATGGGAGGACACCTCTACTCAGTTTTTGAATGGAGGGAATTTGGATTGCTCTGCACATTTCTGGAGAGTAGTGTTGGTTGCTTGACTACTCTATGTATTTCTAGAGAGCAGTGCTAGCTGGGGTCTCTGCGGGCTGTGGGGTTTCACGAGGAAAGGGAGGAAGCTTGATGGTTGCAAAATCAAAGTGCAAAGTTCTGAGAAGCTGAATGAGGCTAGGTTGCTTAGGAAATGGATAAGTAAACAATGATTGGACTCGACTGTGATCACACGCGAACACTTAGTGACACAATGTAGACCATCTAGAATGCATAAGACATAATTTTCATGATGCAACAACCTTCGTGAGAAGAGTGCATGAAGGGAGTGTGAAACATGTCTATGTGATGACAACCACTCATGCGCACATACTTTCCCTTGAAGCTAAACAACATTCCCATCGCATGAAAAACAACAAACCCTATGCCCAAAGATGACACATGTTGCATAAAGATGAGAACACAGACAACTCTTAATGTCAAGGAGGGGGGGTTGAAATCATCATCTTACCAACAAGTGACCAAGGATTGTTGATCTCAAGATCCAAGGTAGGCTCTGAAATTTGTGTGCGAACCAAAATTTTGGAGGGTTGTTGTAGCCGCTACAACACTAACCTTGTAGCATTTAATTAAAATTTGAATGTGTTCCTACTTGTAGCCTCACCTATAAGTATTGCTAAAATGTTATAGCAAAAACATAGGATTGTTGTGATGAAGCAATGCATATTCCTTTCCCATATTTTAAAAATATAAATAAATAAATATCTCTCATTCAAAAGATAAATTTCCTCTTCATTGTAGGCATGACCATATTGCTATATTATTATGATCATGAGGATTAACATTGTTGGTTGAAAATTTAGGAAGGTTTCCAGAAAGTTTATGAAAGACTGAGAAAAAATTCCTCAAGGTCAAGCAAGTTAACGATGCTTGATAAAGACCTAATGAACTCTAAGCAACAAGAATACGGAAATTGAATCAAACCAATCCAAATGCAAGGGGTACCATTAATTCAAATAGGATGAATGGAAGTGATGAATGATGATTCTTGGATGAACTCACAAAGAAACCTACTCAAATCAGTCTCTTCAAACCCTAAAAGGAAAGAGACTTGCTAAAAGACCTAAGACTAAAACTAGGGTTTTAGACCTAGGGCTAGCCAAATCTCTCAAACTGGCTAATAAATCTCAACCCTTTAGAAGGGAAATTGTTGGCTAGTGAAGGCTGAATTTAGGCCTAATTTTCTAGGGAAAAATGAGACCTCTATGTTAAGGATTGAGGCTTCATATACATTTTGTCCCAATCCTATTTTTCCTTTTGGTGATTTTCTTTTTAGTTTGGAGCGATAATGGATTTTGACATTTCTTTCTTTCTTGCATCAACCTCTTCAGGGGATCCTTTCCCAAATGGCTTAAGGGTCAACCAAGACTTCAAGGGCTAACCAATATAGGGTGACATGAGCCCCAAAGCTTAGGATATGAGGAGCTTTGTAATGAATGAAAATTGGTAAGTATGATCCAGATATGGGCATGCTTTCATCACTCCAATTTTTCCCACCCAAGATCATCCTAAGAGAAATATAACCTTGACACATGTCACACTTACTAGAATCAAGGATAACCACCATGGTGAGGAACATGGAACCAACCTCTATAATTTCGTAATGATCATGTTCAAATGGATTAATGAGGGATTTGGAAACAAAATTTTATTCTTGGGAAGCATCCTATGCATGAAGTATAGTAGCCTAAGGAAGCTTTCTTCAAAGCCATTTTCAATCATATTTATTGAGAAAACAACTCCATTGATGAGTCAGCTAAAACATCTATAGAATCACAGGAAGTATTTCTATCCTAAAAAGGCATCAAGGGAGGGGTATTCCTCCTCCCATAAAGGAATATACAAATCTCAAACTATAGAATTTTCTAGCATCATTTAAAATAGATGGAGAGGCTTGTATAGAAATCATCTGTCTACAACTGAAGAAGGATGATTTATTTTCCACCTAACCATAGGCTCAACTATGCCTAACTCATTCTATAAAAGATTCTCATTTCCATAACCAATTATTATCTTTAATGATTACTTGATTTTTATTCAATTATTCAACTCTTCTTTATTCACTGTATTCATATCTCTTTAGTCACCAAATTTCTCATTTTCATAACCAATTAATAGCTCCAAAGCTTACCTTATTTTACAACTATTTTTTTCTATTTAATAGGTATTTTGATTCCTAATACAACCATTCTCATTTTCCTAATACCAACAATTTCACATTCACATAGTGTACACTAAATCCCGAAGGAATGAAATATCGAGTACTAAAATATAGTTAAAAAGGGGGGATCATATGTGTACATTGGCTTGTTACAAGATGTCAATCTACCAACTGCTTCACTGACTTGATGAATTGTAGGTACAACCAAACATGTACCTATCATATCTATCCTCATTAAGCAAGGCAAGTTAAGGTAGACTGAAGGAAAGTCAGAGATATAGTATATTTAACAAACAAATATCATCAACTAGAGGTGAGAAGATCAAAAGAAAATTTCATAGACGCATGGACTTTTTTTTTTACTTAATGGGGGTCATGTTCTCATGATGCTGAGAACATAGACAACATTGAGGTTCCCTTGAGGTATAAGAATCCAGTGAAATGATGGGTACCTAAGGACCTTCATCAAGTAAACATTGAATTTTGTCTCAACAAGAGGATATATCACATTTCTCCATCATCACTACACGGTTTGGGGTTATTTTTCATGGACAACATAAAGGTTTGTTATGACTGATTAAATAAATTGATGGAATATGTCAATCTTGTTACAATTATAGATCTTAGATATATCCGGTTTGATATACACAAGGTATATGGAGATAGGGGTTGGCTACACATTATATACAACTAAAAGACAAAGATAAAAATAAAGGGGCATACCTTTCTATATCTATATCTATATTATATATATATATATATATATATATATATATATATATATATATATATATATATATATATATATATATATATATATATATATATATATATATATATATATATAATATTGTTATGCAACCAGCTCACAAAAAGATATAAAATAAAGATCAACGACTTCAAAATCAGCCTCTTCGAGGGGGAAACCTACTTTACATTACAGAAATTAACAATTCTCGGATGATTCAAATGGAAAAAACCTTCTTTCTATATATAGGAGTCTAAGGGGTCACACTATAATCAGAGCTGACATAACAATAATAATGTAAGGGCACAATAATAACAATAGTGGGCTTCTATGGGGCACAATAATAATAATATGGGGACAACGTGGGCACAACAATAACAATAAGGGCTACAATGACAATAATAATGGGGGAATATAGTAGTATTATAGGGACCTCACGTGCCCTTCTCCTTCAAAAAATTGTTGTCCTCAACGCTTAAGTAGTTATGGATGCTTCTGTATAAAATTATCATCCTCCCATATAGAATCTTCAGCGGGTCAGTTCTTCCACTTGGTGAGATACTATGAAATTGATTGATTTCATAGCTGTCGAGTTCTTGTTTCTATGACTGCTTCAGGTTCCAATATGATTTTTCCTTCCTCTTCAAGTTTTGGCAATATTGTTTGAACTGAGAGTTTGTCACCTATAACCTTCTTTAAGCATGAAACATGGAAAACTGGGTGCACTTGGGAAGATTCAGGAAGCTCCAATTTGTATGCCATAGTACCAATATTTTGCAATGCCTTATATAGACCATAATACTTTGGTGATAATTTATTATCCCTCTTAGATTTCTTTAGGGACATTTGTTTGTATGGTTCTAGTCGTAAAAATACCTAGCCACCTACATCAAAACTTCTTTCACTGCAACGTTGATCTACCTATTGTTTCATTCTATTTTGCACCAAAGTGAGGTTATCCTTCAAGAGTTGAAGAACTTATTGTTGATGCTCGATGTGATCTTCCACTGCTTGAACCATAGAATTTTCTCTTAAATATGATGTGATGGACAGTGGATGATATACATAAAGTGCCATAAATGGGGTCATTTTTGCTACAGTATGGGAGGAAGTGTTATACCACCATTCAGCCAGAGGCAACCACTTGACCCATTGTGTTTGTTTATTAGCTACAAAGCAATGAAGATATCCTTCCAAACATTGTTGACTATCCCAATTTGCCCATCAGATTGAGGATGATAAGATGAGCTATGAGCTAATTGAGTACCCAAACAAGAAAATAATAATGTCCAAAAATTTCCAGTAAAAATGGGATCTTTGTCGGTTACATTAATCTTTGGGTTTCCATGTAGGTTTTGTATTGTTTCCATAAATGCAGTAGAAATTGTATTGGCTTTAAATGGATGAGCTAATGCACAAAAGTGTGCATACCAGTAAGTTTGTCAACTACCACCATGATGACACTCTTTCCTTCATACTTGGGTAGACATGTGATAAAATCCTTTGAAACCTCCTCCTAATGTTGACTTGGAATGGATAAAGGTTGTAATAGACCTAGGGTCTTAATTGTTTCAACTTTAATTTTTTGGCAAACCAAACATTCCACCACAAACTTTGAATTTCATATTTAAGGCCATCTCAAGAAAATTCCTTCTTAACCCTATGGTAAGTTTTTAAAAATCTTGAGTGTCGTCCTAACTGAGAGGTGTACAATTCAAGAAGAATCTTTTGCTTGAGTTGGGAATTCTTACAGAGATATAAGCGATCTTTGTACCATAATGAATCATTTTTCTAGCTAAATGTGTCAAATGTACTGGGATATTGCTGCAACTTTTCAATGAGTGCCCATACTTCTTCTTCATTCTTCCATTCATCCCTTGCTTCATTTATCAAATATGGTTGGATAATAGAAATGGCACAAAACCATGCTTCCACATCCTCATCATTTCTTGAGAGTGCATTTGCAACAACAGTTTTCCTCCATTTTTTGTACATGATTTCAAAGTCATAACCCAACATCTTTGTGACCCATTTTTCTTTCTCTTTTGAAGATAATATTTGTTCTAAAAAATATTTAAGATTGTCATGATCTGTTTTTACCTTGAAGTGTCTTCCCATTAGGTAAGGTCACCATTTCTTAAGTGCATGTGGTATTTCCAACATTTCCTTCTCATAAATATCTTTCTATAAATACTTTCCTTTGATTGGACAACTTCCAAAATAAATGGGTCTTCCTTCTTGCATTAAAACAACACCAATTCCATTTCCTGAGGCATCACATTCCACAATAAAGGTTTTTATGAAGTCTAGCATAGCTAATACCAATGTTTGGCACATTGCCTCTTTAAGATTTTCAAAGGCCCTCATTGCTTCTGGAGTCCAAGAAAATGCATATTTCTTCAGTAATGTTGTTATAGGTACTGATATTCTCCCATAATTATGAACAAACTTGTGATAATACCTTGTCAACCTGAGAAATCCTCGTAGATGCTTTATGGATGTGGGAATTTTCCATTCCTTAATGGATTTAATTTTGTTAAGGTCTACCTTAACACCTTCATGAGATACAATATGACCCATATATTCCACCTGTTATACTCCAAAGAAACATTTGGAGGTTTTTTCATATAATTGTTTCTCATCCAATAGTTTGAGAACCCTATCAACATGTTGAGCATGATCCTTCCAAGGCTTATTGTAGATTAGTATATCATCAAAAAAATACTAACACAAATTTTCTAGGGAAGGGTTTGAAAATGGTATTCATCAAACCTTGAAATGTAGAAGGTGCATTGGTAAGGCCAAAAGGCATGACCAAGAATTCATAATGACCCTCATGAGTTCTAAATGTTGTTTTCGGAATGCCTTCAGTCTTCATTCTGATTTGATGATATCCTGAATGAAGATCCAACTTGGTGAAGTAAATTGATCCATGCAATTCATCAAATAATTCATCAATGACTGTAATGGGAAATTTATCTTTAATAGTGAGCCTATTTAGCTCCCTATAATCTAGACACATGTGCCATGATCCATCCTTCTTGTGCACTAATACTACTAGATCAGAGAAAGAACTTTGACTAGGTTGAATTATACCAGCCTCTAGTATTTATGCAACAATACGTTCAATTTCACTCTTTTGGGACTAAGGATATTTGTAAGGCCTGATTTTTGGAGGAACACTTCCTAGAATCAAATCAATAGCATGGTCATGATCACAAATAGGTGGGAGGCCTTTGGGAGTCTCAAATACCTTTGAATGATTGTCTAAGACTTTTTGGAGATCTTGATAAATATATAATTTTGATGTGGGAACCTCTAGTGAACATAATTGTGCAATTATGCCCCATTTTTCTTTCTTTACAAAATTTTTCATGTCGTTAGAGATTATTATTTTTCTTTATTTCTCTGTGATACCCCTTAATTCAACTTCTTTTCCTTCCCAAAAAAATTCAAGAAAAATTCTTGAAAATTAAAAGCTATTGTACCCAAAGGTTGTAGCCATTGGACTCCTAGTACAACATCGACACCACCCATTGGAATGGAAAGCATTGGACTATACAATACATATTCTCCCATGGATAACTTTATATTATGGCACTTTCCAGAGAAATTTATGGTTCCTCCATTTGCAACCATCACTTGACACTTTGGTGCTAGATATAGGAAACAATTCAATTCCTTAGCTATCTTACAATGAATAAAATTATGGGTACTACCCGAATCAATCAACATTGCTACGTTTTTCTTCTTGATATGTCCTTTTATATTGAAAGTTTGAGGAGTGGTAATTCCTGCCAATGCATTACAAGATATGGTCATATTCATTTATTCTTTCTATAGGGTTGGTTCCTAGTGTATATCCTCTTTTATCTTCTTATTTTGAAATTTCTTGTTCCTTTGCTTCCTCCTCTTCACAATCCATGTAAAATAATTTCTTCTTGGAACACTTATAACCTTTAATGTATTTGTTATCACAACTATAACAAAGCCCTTTTTCTCCTTTTTCTTCCAATTGTTGTGGTGTCAACCTTGTAGGTTGTGGATCGCTAGGGGTATCAACAATTCCATATTTATAGTTGTGAGTGGTAGGCTTCCTTGTTTCCATAATTTTTCTTTCAATTTTTTCTTGCCAACCTAAATTCCTTTTCCAATGAATTAGGTTCCCAAAGGTGAACCCCATGTTGGATGTTATCCTTTAAGGTCCCTATGAACATGACAATCCTATACTCCTTTGGAGTATCATTTACCCTTGTATTCAAATCTTGGAAGTCCTCAATGTGCTCCACCATTAAACCCTTTTGTTTGATATTTATCAATTGACTAAAGAAGGTGTTTCTCTTTGTATCCTCATAATGTGCCATCATTTCCTCCATAGACATTTTCTTTACGAGAGAAAAGCCATCAATACAATAAAAATTGATTGAGTTCCAAATATAAAGTTGCAATGTGTACCTTTTGTGTGTTTTTCACATTATGGAGATCGAAATATTGCTCCATCTGTAGTATCCATGTTACAGGATCCTTGCCATCAAACTTCCTCATATCGAAATTTGGAACATGGTGGGCCTTCGATTCAATGTTAGAGTCTATGAAATCATGATTAACTTTTATTTTGTTCTCATCATGAGTTTCATCTAATACCTTTTTGCCATTAGGAAGAATTTATTGTAGCAACCTTGTCAAACCTTCCTTGAAACCTTCCATGTCTGCTTTTAAACCATTCTTAAGATCTTCCATATTATCTTTCATGTCAACAATATTAGCTTTCATGTCATCCATATTAGCTTTCATGTCATTCTTCAATCCTTGCATGTCCGATTTTAAGCTATTCTTCAAACCATCCATCTTAGCTTCCATTTCATTTTTGGTTACTCTTTGTGAGAGTGAAAATTGTTGCACTTGGTCTCGTAATTTTGATATGTCATGTTGCATTTCTTCTTCTTCTTCATGTGTCATAGTAGAACTTTCAGGTTTCTTACTTTGTGTTTCCATTTTATTTCTTTAAGGCATAAATTAATGTGTATTATGCTTCCCTATGCCCTTTGAATCACTTCAAATTATTTTTTCAAACAAAACTTATGCAAATGTTAAAAAGATACACACCTTGTTTTTTTTTCTTTGTAGGAGCTTGATATTGAATCTGTTGTATCTCTGTAATGACAGATATCCAAGGTCTAAAATTTCGTCCTGTGGTATCCCTCTAAGTCCTCGTTCCAACCCCACAAGTTTGATTGATATTGGTTCCTCCAAGAAAGAGTTATGACCAATCTCCCACCAGGACTTGATTATAGACTAGTTCAGTAGAGCGAACTTGTATGAAGTGCCACGTGTCATTGTTTCAACCTTTAGACCTAAAATTGATACCCAACAAATGACATTCCATCCGCTTTCTATCAATTTTTACGAAATTTGAATATGCTCAGAGAGAAAGTTATGAAGATTTTCCCAAGGTCACCTATTTGAGATGGAATTCGGTAGCCTGCAAAAACCCTAACTTCCTTGGATCATATATCCGAAAATATAGTGATAAATATCTACAATTCAAACATGATGTTCATAATGATTTCATATCAAATGGGTTTTTGTTTCAGCTTCGAAACTTCGTAGAAAAAAAAATTATAGCGAAAATACCACGAGGACCTTTTTGAAGTAGCAAAACCCTAAAATCCAAACCTTTGATACCAAATGTTATGCAATCAACTCACAAAAAGATAGAAAATAAAGATAAATGACTTCAAAATAAGCCTCTTCGAGGGGGCAACCTCCTTTATATTACACAAATTAACAATTATTGGATGATCCGAATGAAAAAACCTCATTTCTATATATAGGAGTCTAAGGGGTCACAATATAATCATAGTCGGCATAACAATAATAATGTAAGGGCACAACAATAACAATAATAATGGGGTAATACACTAATATTATAGGGACCTAACATATATATATATATATATGTGGAGAGAGAGAGAGAGAGAGAGAGAGAGAGAGAGAGAGAATCAGAGAATATTTTAGGGTTTATAAATAGTACAGAACTCGGGACAACAAATAGGCAACTCAATTGCATATTTGATGGACGTGAAGGAAACCATGTATTAGTATGTGCAATGAAATCTATAGTTGCAAGAGAAGGGATGTTGATCAATTACAACTTCAATCAAATAGATACAAAAATTCCTATTATGGGGGCGATATGTAACCTCTCATTAATGATTCTTATATTTTATATTTATAAGTGGTCCAACATGTCCTCATTATCATATCCCTAGTTGTATTTGTAACTTTTTATAATGAATTCATTTTAAAAATATGCTTATGAACTTGTTATAATGTATTCATGTAAAAAAAATGCTTATGAACAGTGATAGGACATTGCATTGTTGGAAACATTATTGTCCCAGGGCAATGAGGGGAAGGCACCAATGTTAGAGAAATCCCCAAATCATCCTAAGGAAGAGATTATGGATGAAGAAATATATTCTTCCACAGACCAAGTGCAAAAAATAAAGAAGCTTCTGAGAATATCAAAGAACGAGCTCACTTCTTTGATTCAGATTTGGCCAAAGACACAGTTGACAAATGAAATAAGTAATAGATTGATGTAGAAGATTCATCACTATGGCATAAGCATGAATATATTTCAACTATCCCATTTATTTATTTACAATTTTAATTTTTATACTCTTACAAGTTATTTATAAAAGACTCTTTTTTTTGCATGAGTTTTGGATGAGTTTGATACTTATCATATGCCTACAAAGGCCAGTGTTGGTACCAACACTGTTGGTACATTGGCGCAACAACATACTAGTACCCATTTTCAATCTCCACCTGTGAGTGACATGCCTGTCACTCAAAACAATACACCCCCTAGGGTCGTTTTTAGTAATACACCCCCTAAGCAGCATAGGTCAGAATGTGCATGGGACGCTGCTAGTGACATTGCACATTTTGAAGCATGTTGTATTGGATCTACCTATGTCACTAGAATGAGATCACTATCGGTCACATTTTTGGTAGACAATAAGCACATCCTTGTGAAAATAGAAAAGGTTCCAAGTATTTAAGAAGTGTTTTATTTATTATGTACAATCTAATAAAAATTCAGGTATAATGTGTGATTATTTTAAAATAATGATAATATCATTTTGTAGGAAATGATACATTTTATAAAAACTTGAATTACCTGAATTTGGATATCTTTGGTCCCACCATACTCTTAAGGTGGAATTCCCAAAGTTCCAAGTTAAAATATGATCTCATTAGCAAGTTGGTTGGCCTGTTTGGTGATGGTTCCTTTAACAAATTCAGAGTCACCTCAAAAGTAGGCCAATATTTAAAATATTTGCAAGAAAAATATAGGGTTCATATTGAAAACAAACTTAAGTATGAGCATCCTCCAATGATTCTAGAGAGGGAGTGGAAGGTCCTCTTGGACGATGCAAACAAGTAGCTCTAAGAACAAGGAAAGAAAATGCATGGCTCAGGAAGGTATGTGACACTTCTAATAATGGAATTATGATGATTTATGAGCATTGCAACATCTAACTACATACATGAATATTTTCAATATAGGCTCCCAAATATATCCAAAGCCACAAAATCCAAAATAAAAAAGCATGGGCAACACAAACTTGGCCCTGATGGTGCTCTGAATTGGCCACATGAATTTTAAGTATAAAAAAATCAATTACATCCAAATAATAAATTGTTAACAATTTTAATTTAATTGCAAAAAAGAACCAAAATTCATGTTTTTATGCAAAATTGCAAGGGTTGGAGTTCAACGAATCTCCAATAAAGGAAGACCTTGAGCTTTCTTACAAGAACGACTATCAAGTTGTGGTTGAACGCAAAAGAATATTAGGGAAAGCACAATCTTTTGGAACTCCCGTCGACACAGTTAAATAAAATCAATGAAGAACACTTATAATTTATTACTTGTACAATGAATTGATTATTATTTTTGGGCATAAAGTAATGTGTTTGTTTGTTTTAAGCAAGTAAGCAATGAAGAACACAACCTATTGTTAATGGAGTGGCACTTAATGATGGTAGTTTGTAGCTCGGTAATGGAGGTATTTCATGTGCTATAAAAATTGTAGTATGAAATATAATTAAAAATATTTAATTGCAAATGTTGTATTTAGTATAATGTTTCTTGTTTCATCTCCAAAGCATGTAAAGGATGAGGATACATAAGAAGAGGAACATATGGTTGCATTCGAAACTACTCTGCCTTCCTCCACTACTGAAGCAGGTAAAAAACACTATAATGCTCTTTTTATTAATAAAATACTTGTAATAATAATAACAAAAAATATCAATATGACATTTATTTCTTGTTGCATCTATTGATTTACCCCTCTTGCAGCAGCCTCAACGACGTCACGAGTACATGACCAAGTCATCAATGAGATATACAGAGGCCATAATAAATGAAGGGGAAGAAACAACTAATGAAGCCATTTTTGAATTCTTTCCAAAAATAAAGTGAAAGAAAAAAATGATTGTACTAGTTCTATCATTAGAAACATCATGTACCATATTCTGAAAACATATTTTTTATGATAAAATTTATTAATGTGAATTATTTTGTGTCTATGATGAATGAATGAATGTTATATGTTAATAAATTATAGCTATATGTTTCTTAATGTACAAAACCACATATGTTTCTTTATGAAATTTTGTTTTTGCTAGTGTCTATGCATGAATCCCAATGTGTTGATTTTAACTATTTTCTAGTAGATAGATTTGGTACTACGAAATTGAGAGTGATGTGAGGGAGGGGCTAGGGGCAATAAGAGCTTCCACCTTCACATGGTTGGCACTATTCAATACATAATAAATTAGGATTTTGATAATCTTGGAGCAAACCTCCATCAATCCAACAGAGCAACAACAAAGTCAGTGTTGACTTCATTGTTGCTCCGTCAAATAGAGGAATGTTTGCTCCAAGATTAGACTACTCCAATAAATTATTATTGAAACCAAGAGAAGCTCACTTGGGAATTCATGCACTTGAGTCACTTTAATGAATATATATTCATAAAATGTTTTTTAATTTATTTTATTATTTTGATGATTCTTTGTTTACCTTTAACTCAATTTAAGTGAATTGTGGGTATTTTTATTCTTAATTTATTTGTTGTCATCCCAAGTTTGACATAAAATTAGTTGAGATGGAGCTTTACTAGTGCATTTTAGGCTTGTTATAGAAATAAAGTTACAGTTTTATTGTTTTATCATCTAGCTTGTCTAGAACCACTCTACATATATTAGTTATGATCTTCAAATGAACTTAATTAGTATATTGTTCTTGAATTGTCACTTATTGTTTTTTTCCATTGAAAACCTTGTGGGTAAATGCAATAAATGTTTCCCCATATTTGTGGATGGCATTTCTAATAAACTTGTCAGCATAGGCTAGTATATTGAACCTAGAGACATTCAAATTGGGCACATCATGGCATGGAACTAACAAAATTCCCAAGAACATTGGCAACAATCAGTTAAGCTAACCCCTTGTGCTCAATTGCCACTTAATGTTGTAGACTCGGTCTAGGTACATTAGTATAGGCTGATTTGGAACCTGTCTCCCTTTCCAACTCTCCAAATCAACCAATTCATGATAAGTGGAAATGTTGAGGCAAAGGATTTGAAATCCATCTATGGTTACTACCATTCTCTCATATATTTATATTGTTTCCTTTGTAATTAATTCCATATCCAATATAAATTCTTCTATGGTAGTCTCTACCATTGAAAAAGTTCTAACATCCATCATGCACTAAATAATATATAACACTAGGAATTACCACATAGTTACACTAAGGATTAATACAAACTCAAGTAGTGGATATGCTTCTCACATATATTTATCAAAGTCAATTATGTTAACATGTCCTTCACTAAACTAGATGACAAGGTCCATATTAGTTTCTTGGATAGAGATATTAATGATTGACCTAATAAACAAGGATACTTATGCACTCATTTGGTTGTTGTTAAGTTTGGCTTTACACCACCAGTATGTCTTCCTTACATTGTGTCATCAATACCAGACATAGAGAATTTTCTAATGCTCTCATTAGTGGATTTCAAGCACCTCTACATGACTATCTTTCCTTTTCCACATTTTAACTTAAATAGGTGCAGTAGCCCTTAAACACCCATACATTTATGACTTATTGAAATCCTATATCCTACTAGGTGGGTTTGACATGAACATAAATTCTTGTAGTATCCAATCATAATCATGGTCGTTATCTGCTTTAAACATGACATACTTCCTTCAATCTAGTATAAATCCTTGACCACATCACTCCTCTATAAAGTGGTAGATATGACATATCCAAATATCCTTAGCCTTATTTGAAGATAAAATAAAGAAGCATCATTAGAAATCCATGATCCATTCCTAAGCATTAAAATCCTTAGGGAGTCCTAACAAAATAAGAACAAGTACCATTTCCTTCTTGATGATGTTGTTTATGATTACCTTCAATATATGTAACCTTCTCACAATATTTGGTGTTCTTGTTGATATTCTTCTTAACCTACCTAGGTTTGCCTAAATAGTAACAACATTTTAATATTTTGACTTTCATTCATTGACTGCCACTACCATGATTTCTAATATCCTCATGATCTTTGTGATGGTTTCCTATATAATTATTCTCCTTTACTTTTCTATTAAGGAAGTGATCGCGTTGCTTATTGTCAATCATTCCCTCTATAGCAAGCTCCTCCTCCTCAATAATAATTAACAAGCAGAATAAAAGGTGAGGTCCTTACCATCTTCTTTCCTTGCAATGCTTATTCCTCATAGGTATGTTGCATGTCAGTCCTTCAACTTGTTTAGATTTTTTGACTGATAGATTTCTTATCATGAGTATTTTTATTTCTCTAGGTACCACAGGTATTTTTCTGCCTCTCAGTAGCACAGGTACAATGGCTTCCAGGAGAGCAGAGTCGAAGACACTGTTCAGAGCACAACTGGGGATGTAGTCGATCAAGTGTCTATGAACTTTCCCATCTATGAAGACATAAATTTGTTCATGGACAAGGATATCAAGATGAAACAGCAGTAGCGTCATAGTGAGAAACACCATTAGTAGCAGTAGAAGGTAGAAAACTTGCATGCGACAAATGCAAGGGGAAGGTTGTTGATAGTGCAAAGGCAGAGAAAATTTGCAAGTTCAAGCAAATCCACTTGTGATGAAAGAAACTTTGGAAACTTAGACTATGAGGTGACGATGGAAAAGAGGATCACATGAAGGTAGAGAGAGGAATAGAGAAAGGGTTGCAAGTGCTGAAGCAACAACTCAAGGAAGAAAAAAAGCTACACAAACAAGAGAAGGAGTTGTAGCAGGAACAACTACAGTAGGAGGCCCAACATGCACAGACTGATGAAACTGCACCCATACAGGTTATGGACCCATCCAGCAGTTAGCACAGAGTGGACAGGGTGAGCAGTGCCTTCAATCATATGCAAGGGTGTTTAGGAGCATGGATGTCATTACGTGCATGCATGCGATCCCACCCATTTGGAACACTCACTGAAGCGAAGACAAGAAGCAAGTCCAACTCGACTTGAACATGTATTTTGACAAGTTGATCTGCATAGTCACCAGCACACACTTGGAGATCAACACCAACACAATGCATCAGTATGTTGTTGGTCAATCTGCACTCAAGACAATGATGCACACGTTATCAAATGAGTTGGACAGAGGATCCATATCAGTGTACCCAAACGCAACAGAGGCAAGAGTTCACTTACAGAAAGATGTCACCATTAAGCGCATGGACACCATCACAGACGACCAAGCTTGGCATCAGTTTTGCACCGTCGATCATCGCAAGGATGTCGAAGAGTTGATCTTACCACAATTTTCTGAGTGTTAGTGATAGCTTGTATGGCTTGCTCAAACCTATTTTGTCTCACATGGGTACATGTGTAGATTCTATGTAACATCTTGTCAAGTGGAAGTTCAAGTGTCGATAGTTGAATGTAACAGTCATAAAGTAGTTAAACAGTCATGAGGGTAGGTGAACAGTCACAAGGGTAATGTCAAGGTTCACCCCACCCTTTGCTATATATATCACCTCATAACTCATTTTAAATGATTTTGGTCAACTAAGCTTCTCATAGGAGTATCTTAGAGAAAGATTGGAGAGTATTGTAACGAGTCTTGGCTTCCCCATAGTGCAGAGCTAATACACCTCTTTGGAGGAGTAGGCAGTAGTGACTGTAATGTTCCGCTATCGGGACTAGTGATTGGTCATGGTTGTATTGTATGATTGGAACTTTAACTTATTAATATAATAGAGCCAACACGTTTCATGCATATTTTGTTATTGTATTTCAGCTATCTTGGTTACTCTAATGATATATGTATCTATTTTCTTACACATGCATGTATGGACTCTTTTTGTATAAGTATGTCTGAATCTAACTAAGATGTGTTGTTGGTTTAACCATCAATTTAGATTGTTAGCTTAATTTATTTCCAATTTGTGATGCATCTTTGCTTGTGTGTTCCCTTCTTAGCCACGTGCCTTCACAGGTTTCCAAGGGGTGCACTCACCCCACTCTCTGTGTATTAGAACTATTCATGCACCTTCCTTGGCTTTCTATGCATGTCACACCCTCGCTACCAATAGGGACATTTTACTTGCCTCTGCGTGCAACCACGGTCAAAGCCATACCTTACGACCCATTGTTGGGACTCCTACACTGATCAGTCTGAGGTCTAGTTGGGAGTTCTTACCAGGGAGATCCCTTGACATGTTTGCGGGTCCAGCACCGTCAACATTTTTGGCGCTAGAAGGAGGGCCAAATGACAAGCTAAGCCCTTACATCCTGTTTTGAATCTTTTCACATCCATCATGGATATTGTCACACTCATCCCTCCGCGATGTTTTTCATATGCCGAACCTCTTAACATCATGAGGGAGTTTGTTGATCTCTTTTCCGAATTCACATATGATGCTGAAGGCGAATTAGCCTAGACTAAGTACTTAGAAGATTTCTATGCATTCCTTGCAGATGAGTTCTATGCAGAAGAGGCCAACATGTTGCTTGTGTACACACTTGCGAATCCCAACTATGGTGTTGCTGGAGTCTGCCTCCTGACCATGTGCACTCATTAGAGTAGTTTTTCGATCTCATTGAATCTACTTTCCATCATTTTGATCCAGAACCTCTTGACAAAAAAATGTTACAACAATAGAAGACCCCGCAAGAATCGGCTATGGAATTTTGGCACCACTTCCGTGTGTTGTAGTTTCAAGCTCCACAAATGAAATTCCAGTATCTCATGGATAGATTTGAGTACTATCTTACCAAATATGTTAATCCTAAAAGGAATTTTAAGCCCAAGCCCCACTCAGCATACTTCGGTGATGGAGTTGCACAATCACATATGGACATAGTCGTTGTCACAAATGATTGTCCGCAATCCCCTCATCAAACAACTCCACAACTGTAGAGTGTTGCAGGAGAACAAGCACACACATGTGTTCAACTATCACATCCTCCTAACATCATGTCTCTAAATTTTTGTGCAGATTTGGTTGTGAATCCCATGGGTTGTCACATGTATTTTGTACCTCAACCTCCATCCTCGTATTCTGATGATCCTCCGGATTGCACTGTCTTATGTTCTTCCATTTCGAACTCTACACCTGTTGTGAATGAGGATCAAGCTAGTGACGAAGTTGGCTTTTCACAACCAACCTACGTTGTCATTCATGAATACTATGGCTGGGAGCCTGAACATCAACTCGCAATGAAGGATTATTTCCTTATGTCCGCGCCTCCTCCATTTTTCCCTGACATCCTTGGTGATTCTGCCATCCCTAATTTCGCATGTGTATCTTCGTCTACAGATGCACCCATTGTTGATCATTAGCAGAACACACCAGATGTCATTCCATCATCCAACAATGGAGAGGACAAACTATTCGTTGAAAATCCACTCAATTTTTCATCAACTTTTTCCAGAAACGTAGAGGGTGAACATTCTTTCTTCTCATCTACCCCTCTGTGTGATTCATCAAATCATGAGGATGCCGACAAACATCTTTAATTTTCTGATCTTTGTTGTTGTGATCTCTTTACTTCTTCATTCGATCACGTTGTTGATTCAATCCTTGTTAATCCGTCAAAGGCACTAGTCTATGATGATCTATCTATCGACAAATTTGAAACCCCATAGACTATCGAGGCACTTCAGCCCGACCTAATGGTTATGTCAAGTCCTCATAGTCCTGAGGTTGGTTTCACTTGTAATTAGGAAATTGTGAAACACTTGAGGCTCCTCATCACTCATATGTATGCATTGAAGATCTTTCTCACACACATATTTTTCTTCATCCACTTGAACTACACGATCCCATCGTGCATGCATTGGAGGAATCTTACATAGCAAGCACACTTGTGCAACATAAGTGGTCTACCTTTCTCACGTTTTCTTGCATTTCACAATCAAGAGAATGCATACACTTAACATCTACACACATTGTAGCACAACACCTTGGCAAGTCCATAGAGTGCATGTCATGCACTTTCACTTACTTCTTTTCTATGGACGCGCTTAAGCCTAGAGTGTGTTTGTCTTCATTGTTATATCTTTCATGTTTATTGGTTCACACTTTTGTGCTTTTCATGAGCCATACCTTCATCAACATGGGTCAACCAATGCGCCGATCGCTACATTGGAAGTATCACTTCACGTGAGAAGACTCATGCATCATTAGCTTAGGCGTAGTAGTGTTTGTTTTTTGTTTGTTTTCTTGCATGCATGTTTGATTCTTACTTTGCATGTTTATTTGTTTGCCTACTTGTTTTCTTACTTGCTTTGCTTACACATTTACTTCTACATTTTCTTTTCCTTGTTTTTTGTTTCTTGTTTACATTCGTAGGATATCTTTGCATGAAATCGTGTGTGACTCTTGAAACCAGCTGGGTAAAGTACAAGAAAACTTGTGCAGTTATCAATACTTGGTTATCTATTGTCCTACCTCTGTATCAAGAACTTGTTATCTTTCGTCCATGATACCTCGATGGAAAATGCGTACTGTTCGAAGTGAACCTTGGTGAAAACACAACGCTTGCGTGCTAAACCTACTCTAGTCGATTGTTTTTGGGTTAATCCTTGTCAGCTCAATCAAGTAGAGTAAGGTGAGGGGGGAAACCTTAACAAGCATGTCAAAGGTATATGTAAACTACTTATCTGAAGGAACAACCTCTTCTGCTCTCAATAAGTCGGGATCCCTCTTCCGCCTCTAAAATGAATAAGTTTTATGCACAGTTATGAAAATGAAAAAATCAAAATGTGAAAAATTTCGAAAAAAATGAAAAATGAATAAGGAAAAAGAAGAGAAAGGTTTCCTACATAGAGAGGTGATGCAAGTAACTCCACCAAGGTACTGACCATGCTTGCTAGCAGCTGAGAAATTCTTGTGTTCCTGCATGACTCCGTTGAGGTACTGTCAAGCCCTGCTAGTAGTGGAGCAACACCAGAGATGAAAACATAAACTCTGACTATCATATGGCTTGTGCACCAATCATTAGGGGAGTTTTGAGATCTAAAATGGGCATCCTAAGGAAATTATAAAATAATAGTGGAAGTAATGAAATAATATTATATTATGTCATCAAATTTTAGAGGGAATAAGGAAAAAAAAATCAACTTATCTCCCTATGGGTTTACACAAATTTCGAGTGGAAACACTAATTAGATGCAGAATTCGATTCCTCATCCAAGGAGTACCCATGATGCATACTTTCAATGGACTCTACTACACCAAAAATGAGAAATACATGAAAAGTATGATTGCAATCAAAATTTTTCATGTATTTATCATTTTTTTGTGTTGTAGGATCCATCAAAAGTATGCAACTTGGGTACTCATTGTATGAAGAATTAAATTTTGCATCCAGTGAGTACTCCTGCTCAAAATTTGAGTAAAACCTTAGGGAGATAAGTTGAAAATACAAGTTGAAAAAATAGTTTTATTATTTTATTATTTTTTATCTTCTTACGTTTTTACTTCAAAACTAGTGAATCATCCCCCATGGTTGACATCATCATCTTGAATCCTATTGGTTCTTATAAAGTTTATTTTGGTTGTACATTTTTCTTAGGAGGCCTATTTTAGACCTTAAAATTCCCCTAATGATACTCCTCATCCCCAATCAAAATCACTGCGTTGACTTGGTAGCTTGGAATGTGTGTCGGCCGACCAAGAGCTTGGCAGATGCTACATCTTACAATCAAGTAAGTGTAGAAACCAAGATGGACAAAGAACTGAATGATACTTCTAGAGGTGTTAGACTCGCTTTTCACGAACAAGGTCCATTCAAAGAGTTGGAGTTCTACAAGTGTGTCGCCAAGTGTTGTAGCGGCTACAACCACCCTCTAAAATTTTTCTTTAGCTTCATTTTGGAGCCTACCTACCAAGCATCCAGCAGCATGTCTTTCACTGTAAAGTACATAAGCTTCATTGGTTTTTCAACAACTTGCTAGCCTGTGCATGTTATTTTCTTTCACTCCCGTTACAAGCTGCCATTTCGGACTTAAGTTAGTTGTTGACTGAGCAACTCCCTCAGCAAATTGCACAAATTTGTTGGCCAGCCTACTGGGATCAGAAATTGCACAATATAGTTCAACAGTCTTCCTTGCAAAAATTGCACAATCTGGCCTAGTACTACAGCTCAACCTAGAAATTATGCAATTCTGGGAAACAGTCACTTGCTCCTCCCAGAAATTGCGCAATTCTAGGCAACGATCACCTGCTCCTCCCAAAAAGTTTGCAATCCCTTTAGGATATTTAGCCCCGTTCCTCTCAGAAATTGCGCAAATCCCTCTCTCAGTCAAGCAGATTGTCGCATGTGCCTTCAGGTTAACGGTTCCCTCCAAGATCGAGCAAAACTGGTTTGCATGCATGGGCTGCTCTTCCCAAAATAGCAAAAGGTAGCATGCAAAAGGCATCCCTAGATCTAGGGATCTATTTTTAGCAGCTAGAGGTTACATGCAAAGCTCATTTTAGAAACCCCTCACCAAGTGTCTCTTTTTCCTATATTTGTGGGATGCGTGTCATAACCTCGATCTTATCAAAACTTATGAACCAGATACTGCAAAGCTCATTCCTCACATCGATCTTGTAGCTTTGACATCCCACATCATATCCAGGAGTCTTCGGCACTTTCAACTTAGTTGTTTCAAAGTATTTCTACTTCTCACGCCTTGCGCTGACTTTTGTCGCTTTTTTTGTTTCGCTTCATGTGAGTGTTATCTACTTGATTTCAATGAGAACTTGTTTTTATTTCAATGTATGTTAGCTTGTAGAAGCATCGTTTTAGTTTTCGTTCTCATTTCACTGTTGTCGCATGCATCACACTATTTTTGCACTGAAATTCGTCGTTGTGGTGACTCGCTTCACACACATGCATGCTTTGGCTTTCCTATTTCTGAATCCTGCACTTACTGTTTGCATGCATGATCATTCACTCTTGTTTACACTCATTTTCACCATGCATTCAGACTTCTCATTCTTTCAGTCGCCCATCAGTAGGTCTAGGCTGCCTTGACTTGGACCTTGCCTTGCCTGGCTAGCATTGCACATTTCTGGAAGTGAATACTTTGCATTCCCTCCATAAATTACACAGCCAGCACTAACCTCCAGGCTTGCATTGTGCAATTCTTGAAGGCAATGCCATGTTGGCCCTAGAAACTATGCAATGCAGTTTGTTGGTTTACATGTCACTGCTAACTGAAATTGCGCATTGCACAGTTTCAGTCCCTAGCAGGCCAGGCTGGGTTGTGCATTGCATGGTTCCAATAGTCAATCAGCCTCTTGACAGCCCAAACTATGCCTTGCACAGTGTTGGCAATCAGTTTCCCAACCTCCCGGTGAAAATTACGCAATATTCACAAACAGTCACATAGGGATGTTGTATGTGAGTCCTTCAACTTGTTTTGGTTTTTCGACTGACAGATTTCTTTTCATGAGTATTTCCATGTCTCCAGGTATCACAGGTATTCATATGCCTCTCAGTAGCATAGGTACAATGGCTTCTTGGAGAGCAGAGTCGAAGACACTGTTTAGAGCACAACAGGGGATGTATTTGATCAAGTGTTTATGAACTTGCCTATCTATGAAGACATCAAGTTGTTCATGGAAAAGGATATCAAGATGAAATGGTAGTGGCATCACAACGAGCATCACCATCAGCAGCAACAGAAGGTAGCACACTTGCATGCGACAAATGCAAGGGGAAGGTTGTTGACAGCATAGAGGTAGAGCAAAGTTGCAAGTTCAAGCAGATCCACTTATGATGAAATCAACTTTGGAAACTCAAGCTGTGAGGTGATGACACAACAAGAGGATCACGCGAAGGCAGAGAGAGAAATAGAGAAGGGGTTGTAGGTGTTGAAGTGGAAACTCATGGAAGAACAAGAGTTGCACGAGAAAGAGAAGGAGTTGCAATGGAAATAGGTATATCAGGAGGTGCAACATGCATAGACTGATGAAACTACACCCATACAGGTTATGGATCCATCTATTAGTTGGAATGGAGCAGACAGGGTGAGAAGTGTTGTCGATCGTATGCAAGGGTGTTCAGGAGCATGGATGTCATTGCGTGCATGTATGCGATCCCACCCATTTGTCACACTCACCGAGGCGAAGACAAGAAGCAAGACCAACTAGAGCTGAACATGTATTTTGACATGTTGATGCACATGGTCACCAATACACACTTGGAGATCAACACAAACATTATGCATCAGTATGTTGCTGGTCCAGCTACACTCAAGAAGATGATGCACATGATATTAGATGAGTTGGATAGAGGAGCCATATTAGTGTACCCGAACACAACAGAGGTAAGAGTTCACTTACAGTAGGATGTCACCATTGAGCGCACAGACACCATCACATACAACCAAGCTTAGCATCAATTTTCCACCATCAATCATCGCAAGGATGTCGAAGAGTTGGTCTTACCGCAATTTTTTGAGTGTTAGTGATAGCTTGCATGTCTTTCTCAAGCCTATTTTGTCTCATATATGTACATGTGCAGGTTGTATGTAACATCTTGTCAAGTGGAAGTTCAAGTGTCGATAGTTGAATGTAGCAATCATACAATAGTTGAAGAGTCATGAGGGTAGGTGAACAATCATAAAGGGGAATGTCAAGGGTCACCCCACCCTTTGCTATATATAGTACCTCATAACTCATTGTAAAGGCTTTTTCTCAGCCAAGCTTCCAATAGGAGTATCTTAGAGAAAGCTTGGAGAGTATTGTAATGAGCCTTGGCTTCTCCATAATGTAGAGCTAGTACATCTCTTTGGAGGAGCATGCGGCAGTGACTGTAATGTTCTGCTATCGGGACTAGAGGTTGGTCATGGTTGTACTATATGATTGGAACTTTCACTTCTTGATATAACAGAGCCAACACGTTTCAGACATATGTTGTTATTGTATTTCAGCTATCTTGTTTACTCTAATGATACATGTATATGTTTGCTTACGCATGCATGTATGGAGTCTTTCTGTATAAGTATGTATGAATTCTACTAATACATGTCGTTGGTTTAACCATCACTTTGGATTGTTAGCTTACTTGCTTTCTAGTTTGTGATGCATCTTTGCTTATGTATTCCCTTCTTAGCCACATGCTTTCACAGGTTTCTAAGGGGCACACTCATCCAACTCTTCGTGTGTTAGAACCATTCATGCACCTTCCTTGGCTTGCTACGCATGTCACACCCTTACTACCAATAGGGACATCTTACTTGCCTCTACGTGCAACCACGGTCAAGGCGATACCGTACGACCCACTGCTGGGACTCCTACACCAAACGATCTGAGGTCTAGTTGGGACTTCTTACTAGGAAGATCCCCTAACATGTTGGCAAGTCCATCACTATCAACAATTCCCAAAGAAAAATGGCACCCCTTATGACTAACCTTAATTATCACAACCTTTGGCAAGATCTTATAACAAGAAAACTAAAAATCCACTACAACAAGGAAAAAATGCAAAAGGGATACAACCCAGAAGGCATATCAACTACTAGCTAGGTGTTTCAATACTAAGAAAGCATATTAACTAGTAGCTAGCCATGATGTTCTCCTAACACACAAGATTTGGGCTAACTCTAGGAAGATAACTTTATCTTATCCTTCTATCCCCTTTATTGTCAAGAGAAGGAAACTACAAAAAATATACTCAAACTCAACTCTTGTTCCTTCGAAACCTCCCTTTATGACCAAGGGGATTCAAACTTTAGATAATTTGATCACACTAGGTCTAGTTTAACAAAGACCATAGCTGATTCGTGATCTAAGGAAATCAATAACTACATAGTGAACTAAGCTTAGTATTCTTCCCAAGCATCTTATTATGACAAATATGGAAGGTACAAAACTATAGAATCTTCAAATATGTCCATAAATAGGTCCATCACCCTTGGAACAAGATCAAATGGGGTGTTTAAGAAATGGTCCTAATATCCCCATGGTTAAACCAGGACTACAACTACTAATAGAAAGACACCCTCACCTTAAAAGATTTTGAATTTAGGCCAACAAACTCTCTTCAAACTCAAGCTACCAAAACCCAATGCACTTATCTCTAAATAAATGGACTCCTTCCCTATGGTTTTATTAAACATAACTCCCCATTTAACATATGAGATTTCGAAATTGCTTCATCAAACTCTTCAATTTGTCTCTACAATTTGTTTTCCATCTCCTTTCTTATGTGAGAATGAATGTTTACCATATGGCATAAACTATGTACAAATCTATTGCAATAAATTGTGAATTGATGCTTTATTGATTTTTGGATGAGGTTCCAATGAACATAGATTTTTAATCTTTTTCAATAATCCCAAGATCATGTTAGATCTAAGACTTTTCTGATCCATAATGTTGATATCAGTGTTCTGGATTAATCACATAGCTAGGATTAGGTCGACGTTTTGAACCAACTAATGTGGTTCATCCTCAAGATTAATCACATACCTTGTCCTGAGGATGAAACACATTAGTTGGTTTGAAACGTGGACCTAATCCTATGTGATTAGTTGGTTCGAAATGTCAACCTAATCCTAGCTATATGATTAATCCAGAAGACTGATGTCAAAATCAATCCCAAGATTATTAAATTTCCAATGAAACTATGTTGCTGAAATGTTTAGGATCGTCGCACATTCATCATCCTTTCTGACGCAATATCCATCGAATGTACAACAACTTTTTTAGATCCGGTATTCTTCCATTGGATTTTAGACGCATAATCATTGAACAACTCTCATTAGATTTTTTACATATCCGTCAGATCTCCGACGCACTATCATCGAACAAATCCCATCGGATTTTGTACCTATTAGTCAGATTTCTAACTCCCGATCGTCGAACAATTATCGTCGTATTTTGTACTCTCTAATGCCTTATCATGGGTAAAATCTCATCATATTTTGTAAACACCATTGGATATTTAATGCTCTATCATCAAACAATCCTCGTCAGATTTTGTACCTATCTGTCTGATTTCGAACTTTGTATCATCAAGCAACTCTAGTCATATTGTTTCCTCCCTAATTCCCTGTTATTGGACAACATCATCAGATTTTTCACTTATCCATCAAATTGTTGATGTCGTATCATCCAATAACTCTCATCGTATATTTTAGTAATCTAAGGTATCTCCGACGTGGTATCATCAAGCGACATGTCAGTTGTCTAACGTGGCTTCATTGAATTACATTGTGGGCTCTTGTTGGATTTCCCATGGAATTTAGTCACATTACATTTTATATACCTACGAAACTTCCATCAGAGATCCATCAATTGATTCATCACCTTTATGTGTGTCAAATATTCAACGAACATTTTTTTGTCATATTATTCGATTAAGTTTCATCAACAAAACTTGGAAACAACGCCAATTGGAGTGACGACATAAGTTCATCTAATAAATACTGAATTACAAAATAGAAAATAAAGTGAACTAAATGGATAAATAAGAATGTTATTTTTGACAATGTAACCAATACCAATATTATCATTGTTGGGTTGTGATATATTCTTTCCATGACTAGCCCATGTAGTTAATCGGGGGCTTAGAGGGGGGGAGGAGCACCCCCTTCGTTGCATCAATTGTGTAGCGGGGGGAGTGTGGGGGAGGGGGGGTCATAGGGGGTGCTCGTAACCCCACTTTATGGGGTCTAGGGCTGCACCCCGGAAAAGTTTGGTTTTGGGCCCTATGTTAGGTTGGGCAGACCCACCTATGGTTTTGTACATGTTTTTCGCACATGGTTTTGGACGCAATGGTTTTTGCTCCATGGTTTTCGACGCGGTGGTTATTGGATGCTTTGGCATGTATAAATATGTATTATAACATTGAAAGGAACATAATGAAAAATCAAGTTGGTAGTCCCAGTTTTGGGATCCAAGGGAAAATTTATGTGTATATGTGTTTTATGTGTTATGCTCTCACATTGTTTATTTTCTATGTTTTAGAATTCTTATGCATCTAATTTCTGTACGGGGTTAAAAACTACATTTGGTATCAGAGCTGATTTGGGTCAAGGGGACGCCTTTGTTGCTGAGGGGTTTTTCTCAGGCCTATGGTAGACCATGCTCAGTGGGAGATCTGTGAGATTGATTCTGGTGGTGAAAGAAGATGGCAAGCAGTGGAAAGATAGATATCGAGAAATTTAATGGTCATAGTTTTGAGCTGTGGAAACTTAAGATGGAGGATCTATTGGTGGATAAGATCAGTGGATCGTGGTAGATCTGAGTACTAAACCAATGGGAGTGTCCAATGAAGAATGGAAGAAGTTGGATCGGAAGGCAAAGAGCACAATACGATTGTGTGTCTCAGATTCAATATTGTTGAATGTATCAGGGGAAGCTTGGGTGAAGGCTTTATGGGGCAAGGTAGGGACTTTGTACCAATCTAAGTCTCTGGTAAATAAATTGTTCCTACGGAAAAAGTTGTATAACCTAAGGATGAAAGATGGAGACTTGGTGACAGAGCATCTGAACGCATTTAATACTATGGTAAGTCAGTTAGCATTTGTTGATATTAAAATTTCAGATGAAGATAAGTGCATCAGTTTGTTGTGTTCTCTACCAGATTCGTGGGATAGTGTGGTTATTGAAATAGGTAGCAATGCAACTGCCTTTCATTTTGATGAAATAGTCTCATCCTTGCTGACGAAGGAGATGAGACAGAAAAATATGGAGAGCCAAAATGGTGATGCCTTGTCTGTACGAGGACGGTCCCAGAACATAAACAAAATTAAGTCATCGAATGGGAGATCTAAATCTAGGGGAGATCTAAATCTCTAGGAAAGCAAGTAAAGGTGGTGTGCTGGAAATGCGGAAAGGAAGGGCACTACAAGAGGGACTGTAAATCTAAAGCTCATGATAAAGGAAAGGGATCCGATGATGCTCCTTCTGCAGAGGTGAAAACCACCTCAGATGAAGGTGGGGATGTGTACTTGGCTTCTTCACGTACACATGTAGATCATGAGGGATGGTTGATTGACTCAAGTGCATCCTTTCACTTCACTCCCCATAGAGAGTGGTTCTGTGAGTATGAGAAATATGATGGTGGTGATGTCTTCTTGGGGGATGACTGGAAGTCTAGAATCATTGGTCATGGAAAAGTAAAGTTGAAGCTGCAAGGTGGAAGGGTTAGAACACTTTCAGGTGTTCTTCATATTCCTGCATTATCCAGAAATCTGATTTTTGTTAGAAAGTTGGATGATGCAAGTGCAAAAACAGTGTTCGAAAAGGATAAATGCAATATGGTTCAGGGAGCACTGGTATTGATACGGGGAATTCGGATTGGAACTCTATGCAAGCTACAAGGTATCAATGTTGTTGATGGGTGCAACGGTTCTGTGGTTCCTGAAAGTGGAGCAGAAAATCTAGTGTTCTCTGTAAAAAAGACCATGCTGTGGCATCAAAGGCTTGGACATTTTGGAGAGAAGGACCTTTGAATACTTCATGGTAAAGGTATGGTAGAAGGTATGAGTAATAGCTCTCTGGATTTTGATTTCTATGAAAATTGTGTATACAGGAAGTAGAATCGGGTGAGTTTCCCCTCTGGTAGTAAGAGGGTGAAACATGTATTAGAGCTTGTGCATAGTGATGTGTTTGGACTTGTGAAGGTTCCATCAATGGGTAAGTTTGTGTACTATGTATCATTTATAGATGACTTCTCAAGGAATACATGGATATATTTCCTTAAGAAGAAATCTGAAGTCTTTGACAGGTTTAAAGAATTTAAGGCTCTAGTGGAAAACCAAACAGAGAAGAAGATAAAGGTGCTAAGGACAGATAATGGTGGAGAGTTTTGCAGTAAGGAATTTGAAGAATTCTACAAGAAGTGTGGTATAGCATGTCAAAATACTACTCCATATACACCTCAGCAAAATGGAGTTCTAGAAAGAATGAACAAGACATTGATGGAAAGGGCAAGAAGCATGCTCACTAATGCCAGGTTAGTACAAGAATTCTGGGCAAAGGCGGTGGATACTGCATGTTACCTGGTCAACAGGTCACCTTCATCAACGTTGGAGGATAAGACTCCACAAGAGGTATGGACTGGTAATAAACCCTCTTTTTCACATCTAAGGGTATTTGGATGTGATGCATATGTACATGTTCCAAAGGAGAAACAAACCAAGTTGGATAGTAAATCTGAAAAGTGCATCTTTATTAGGTATA
>APFE030835623.1:132785-154435 GCA_000404065.3 Pinus taeda | reverse complement strand
TTGATGAAATGACATCTTTGCACAAAAATGAGGCTTGGGATCTGGTGGAGTTGCCGACTAGAAGGAAACCCATTGGCAGCAAATGGGTATTCAAAAATAAGACAAATGTAGAAGGAAAACTAGAGAAATACAAAGCTCAACTGGTAGCAAAAGGTTATTCCTAGGTGCCGAGAATTGATTTTGGTGATGTTTTTTCTCTTGTTGCCAAGGTAACTTCTATTAGATTAGTTTTATCTGTTGCTGCTGCTTTTGATTTTGAGGTAGAACAGATGGATGTGAAGACAACATTTCTTCACGGGGATCTGGAAGAGGAGATCTACATGAAGCAACCTGAAGGCTTTGCGGTGAAGGTTAAGAAAGAACTGGTGTGTAAGTTAAAGAAGTCTCTGTATGGGTTAAAACAGTCACCAAGTATGTGGTGTCAAAAATTTGATACATTTATACAGGGACTTGGCTTCACCAGAAGCAAATCAGATCACTATGTGTATTTTAAATTAATTGGTGACCGTGATCAGCTATTACAAGGACTGGATCTCCTTGACTGAGGGGTCTCAACTCAAGAAGAAGATACTCCAGGCATCACATGATTCACCTTTGGCAGGACATCAGAGGTTTACCAAAACCTATAGGGCCATTAGAGAGAGGTTCTCATGGAAGGGCCTCAAGAAGGACGTACTCCAGCACATCCAAGAGTGCAATGTTTGCCAGAGGAACAAGGGAGAGATGAGCCATCCCGCATGTTTATTGCAGCCTCTTCCCATTCCATAGGGGAAATGGGAGAGTATTTCGATGGACTTCATCACAGGGTTGCCCATGATACAGGGCAAGGATTGTATCTTTGTCGTCGTTGATCGACTGACAAAGCACGCACATTTTTTTGCCATATCCTCACACTATACAGTAGCATAGGTGGCCGAGCTATTCTTCAGAGATATCTTCAGACTACACGGTCTTCCTAAGACCATCATCAGTGGCAGGAACAACCATTTCATGGGTGGGTTTTGGTAGGAGCTTTTCTGGTTGGTGGGGACAGAGTTGACACCAAGTACCAGTTATCACCCACAGACGGATGGGCAAACATAGATAGTTAACAAGTGGCTGGAGGGCTACTTCTGTAACTATGTCAGTGGGTAGTAGCAAGCATGGCTGAAATGGCTGCATCTGGGGGAGTACTGCTACAATACTTCACATCACATGTCCATTGGTATGTCACCATTTTATGCCTTATACGGGTATCATCCTTTATCTTTTGTTGACGTGATGTTTGGTGATAGCAGGGCTCCTAGATCCAAGATATGGATCCAAGAGAGTCAGGATATTCTCTGAGCTCTCAAGGATAACATGGCTACAGCACAAAACCAATAAAAGCTGTATGCCGACAAGGGTCGGGTGGAGAGACAGTTTGAGGTAGGGGACATGGTCTACCTACGATTAAAGCCATATTGAAAGTCGTCACTAAAGCAGAAGGGGGATGAGAAGCTTAAGCCCCGCTTTTATGGGCCATACAAGGTGATACACAGGATTGGACAAGTTGCATATGAGTTAGAGCTTCCCTAAGGCAGCAAAATTCATAACATTTTTCATGTATCATGCCTAAAGAAGGCATTTGGGTGACAGATGAGCTACCACCCATGAATGATGAGGGGCATTTGGTATTGCATCCGGAGGCTATCATTGATACTAGGGAGAGGTAACTGCAGAGCAGGATGGTCCGGGAATTCTTGGTGAGGTGGAAGAATTTGTCGGATAAGGATGCCACTTGGGAGAGTGAGCAAATCTTACTGCATCCATCACTTCAGTTGCTTGAGGACAAGCAACATTTTTCCAGGGGAGACTGTAATATTCCTAATTAGCCATGGCTAATTGGAATATTAGATTTTGTTCAATTTTTTCCTTCTATAGTTATTTGTAAATAAAAAAAAGTGAGGACATGGGACATAACTCACTTTTAGAATAAAAAGTCACTTCCTAGTAGCACAATGTTGTGACTTAGAGGGGAGCCAAGGGGGCCAAAGGGGGAAGCAGAAATGGAGCCCACCCAGACACATGGAGGGACCGCGTAGGAGGGAAGAAACACGTGGCAAGAGAGGAATCGCACAGGAGGAGGTGAGCCTTGGGATTGAGAGAGGCAAAGGCTATAAAGGAGAGAGGAGCCCCCTCATTTTGATCATTCTAGTTATGAGCATTTGTGATAGTCATTTTGACTTAGAACACGCTGGCTATTTAGCTAGTCTACAACACTGTTTAGTGCATTGAGTGTCTCTGTTCGGAGATCTCACCCTTAGCCTCGGGGGACTTTGAGTGCTTGCTCGGGCAAGGTATTTCCATTGGCATTCCAACAGTAGTTTCATCAGTGTTTCAGCAAAAGTTTCATCAGCATTTCAGCAGCAGTTTCATCAGCATCTTTGAGGAACTACTGGTGGGCTCCAGTATTGCAGCAATAATGCTGCAACTCCTGGGACTCCCTTCTTTACTTTTATCAACTCGGTAGTTCGTAACAAACTTGGAAGCGACGATGCTATATGCACAAGTACTAGCTCTTGTTTCGGCTGTCACTTGGTCAGCTGGCACAAAACTGCTAGGAGCTTAAGCCAACTTCTATGAGCTCTTAGAAGAAGCTTTTTAATTGATGGATGAAAGCTAACTCAAAGGAGGCTAATCTACTTGTAGAAAGAAACTGAAAAGCTGAAAGGAAATGCAAACCCTAGCCCTACTGATGCAATAAAAAGGATGAAAGCTACTAAAAAAGATGCCATTGATTTTTTGGAAGGTTAAGTGCATGTGACTAAGCTACTTCTGAAGTGAAATCTAGAAAGAAACATCTTTTTGTATTTTTGAGTAAGTTGGCAGAATTATTGTGCATGTGCTTTAACTGTTTTTTATTGTGCAGAGGTGGATTGGCGAAAGGAAATGCTTGCAGGAGGTTGGAAAGGTTAGAAAAGGGCCTAAGGGGTCCCTAGCACCCTTCCAGAGAGTTTCACAGTGATCGGATCTCAAGAAACTACTTTCGTGAGCTTCTACAGGAAGTCTGCAGGGGTTCTACAGGATGTACTGTAGCTTCTACAGGATGTTCCGAAAGGGAATTTTGAAGGGTTGATGGTGGCAGAAAGTTGAAGAAGTGGGTATGGAGGTGAGATAAGTGTGTGAGGAGGTCTAGGACTTAGTGATTGAGGATGAGGAGTGGTTAAGGTGATCGAATTTGGTTCAAGGATGGATAAGCAATGTTGCACAAGAATGTAGGAACTAGGGCAAAGTGAGAAAACATGGCAAATGAGAGGCAAGGATCTGAGTTAGAGGATGAAGCAGGTTGCTTTGATGGGGTAAAGGTAGGTGAGGAGGTATCACAGGTACTCTGCACGTTATTTTCCAAAACTAACCAACAAAAACTAAGAAAACCAAAGATCTAGCTATTTTGACCTAGTTTGACCTAGAAACCATAAGCATGATGAACATAAGTTTATTGGCAGCAATCCATGTAAAACAACTACAGAAACCAATCAAGAATGGATCTAAGCATGTAATCACAACTGGAACCAACTTTTGCAACAACGAATCTAACACTAGAAATTGCATGAAGAAGCAAGAACAGTGTTTTTATGGCAGCAAGGACACCTTGGTCTCAGCACATGGTCCCAAGGGGGGAGAGGTGAGATTAGGGGTTGCTTGGTAGCTCTTTTTGAATATATTTTCTGTTACCAACCTATTAAATCAACTTAAAACATGAGCAACTATTTCTATGAGAGAAAATGAACTAAATAACCAAACAATATTGTAACCTACTAGCAGAAATTAATTAAAGGCAATGAAAAACATATAACAGTACACAGAGGAGGTCCTAGCACTTGGGTTGGGCCCAAACCCAAGAGCTACAGGCTCCTAAAAAGAAGCTCATAACTAAATCAAATGAAACTGATCTCCATTATTTAGAAAATAACCATGTCACAGAAATGTTTACAACAAAAGCTCCACAAATGAGCAAATACAGAGCAGCACTAGAATGCACAATACAAATGTTCCAAAAGTAACCTACGAAGGTTGGAATCCTTCCTTCTTATACACTACGATTTTTTCCAACAACCCTCCTTAACTCAAGGGGCTCGGCTGCTCAAACTGCCAGTAAACAGTCACTTTTCACAAAACTGCTCAGCTGCCCTTGGGAATCGTTTTTGGTGACCCGTTGAACTCCGAGCTGAGGGTGGAGAATTCGAGGAAGAGGCCATTTAGTGTAGGAGACACCCTTCCTACAAATCCTCACCCTTGTTCCCTCATTTTTGGCTGTAATCTGGCTCATAAATGCTTGGCCTTGGTCCAAAAGTTGTCCAAAAATCTGCAATAACCACGTGTTAGCCTTCTTGGTAAAGTGACTATCCTCATTCATTCAATTAACATAAATATACTCAAAAACATGCATGAACTATGAAAAATGGTGGATTGGTGAAGAACAATTAGGAAAAATGAGCCCAATAAGTTACCCAATTTTGGGGCTCATCAACTGCACAGAACCCTAAGGGGGTGATTTTCGGGGGTCGACCATTTCATAAAATCTTTCTAGGTTTTTTTGGGTTTCTTGAGTAGAGTCTGATTCCAGAGTTTCAGCCTTTTCTTAGGAGGGGAGCAGCCCCAAATCCTCATTCGATTTCCAGCAGCAGCGATAGCATGACAGTTTTCCAGCAGCTAGGACGCAGATCAGTGTGAGGCCATTCCAAGAAAGCTTTCTGGGTTTTTCTAGGTTTCTTGAGTAGAGCCTGAATCCTAAGTTTTAACTTTTTCCGAGGAGGGGAGAAGCCCCAAATCATCATTTGTTTTCTAGTAGCATCAACAGCATCCATGCAGAGAGGTCATTCTTGTCATTCTGAGAGTATTTCTTCACTTGCCTTGTGCAAGTCAAGGTGCCATATATCTAATCACCTCTTGTACTCATTTATTGCTCTGTATAATAAAATGGCTTAGCATTTCTGGCTGCATTTCTTGTGTATATGCTTATATTCTCGGTTTACATTATTATATGTTGTTCCACTGTTATTTTATCACTTTTGGGTTATTATATCATTTGCACATATTTGGTTGGAGTTTTTGCTGGGGTTTCAGGAATATTCTAGGTTAGGGATATTACATTAGGTGAGATTAAGTGAGCCTACTTTTAATTTTAGGAAGAAGCTCAGCAAACATTTATAGTGTTTCGAGTCTAGTTAAACAGAAAAGGCAGAAAAAGAGCACACCATAAAAACAATAGTAGATATGGCTACATTTATCTTCAAGCCAACTCCAAGAGTCAATTGCTTCAAGAGGGAATCAATAATCTAGAAGAAATAGAACTCTACATCTTCAAGGCTTACATATTTCAAAATTTAGTAGAGCCAATCAGCTTCAAGGACTACTTCATTAACCACAAATTAAAACCAAATTACAACTCCACATCTGTGAAGAGTAGCTCCTAACAAAATTCAGAGACCAAGAAGACATATATTTTTTATTTTTTTGTGATATGGATTCAAATACAGACATGTAGTTAAAGTTTCACTAATACTACATGCAAGTGGTTTAGATTGAAGACTACAGATGGATGGAGTTTAATTTACGATTTGGTCGTGTTATAGTTGATAGTGACTAGATAACCTATATTAATGGTCTACTTTCCATTATATGGCTTGAAAGTTGGGGACTTGAAAGCCAAAGGAAGGTCATACTACTCAGTGCAGCCATTGGTTGTGTTTTTCTTGAAGCTTCCAATGAAGGGAGAAAAAAATGTCATGTGTATTTATATCCTGAAATCAGCACCCCCCCCTGGACAATAGGAAGAAATAATTAACTAAATAGAGACTCTACACAAAATGAAATTAATTCCTAAAAAAGAGTGAATTGAGTTCCTAGAAAAGAGTTTAGTTCATGCTTCCCACAATTTACCCTAAAGTTTTGTGTATAGTGAAAACTAGAAGGGAATAATAGCGTTGAACTTTAAACCCTATCACAATCCCTAACAACAACCAAAACCATGTTACCAACACATTGCATTTAGGTTATACGGGTGATGACTCACAATTTAGTGTTTAACTGCAACTGTTAAGGCTCACTGAGTTAGAAAAGGGAAAAAATGCATAAAACAAGGAACATCATAATAGGTTAAGACTATATTTGGCAACAGTGTCACATAAAAATCAATGAAATTACTTTTGTCCACATGTGATATGTTCCTATTTCGCAGCCCAGAAGCCAATTTAAGTATCTTTCCAAGTTGAGTGGCAAAGCCACCACAGTAAAATATCCCAGTATCCCAACTAAGTAGCCTTGTTTCTTCTCCTCCCCCCTAGCCATCGGTGTGAATGTTGTGAAATGCCATTATTCAAAAAGGAAAAAGTAACTTAAACCAGAGGATCTCAATACTCACATAGTTCAGTACTGTCCTCTGCGCTTTGCGCACACAATCAGTAGAGCTTTCTCCATTTCATCTCTAATGCTCATCACAACTAACTGGATGATGCGTATTGAGGTTATCAGATGGGAAGGAGTAACTGAAACTAAAAGTGATTTGACTGCATCTGCATACCTGAAGTCACTAGAGTAGATTGAATCAATGCACTTGTAAACTTTTGATTAGGTGAGATTAAGCGAGCCTACTTTTAATTTTAGGAAGAAGCTCAAAAAACATTTATAATGTTTCAAGTCTAGTTAAACAGAAAAGGCAGAAAAAGAGCACACCATAAAAAAAATAGTAGAATATGGCTACATTTATCTTCAAGCCAACTCCAAGAGTCAATTGCTTCAAGAGGAAATCAATAATCTAGAAGAAATAGAACTCTACATCTTCAAGGCTTACATCTTTCAAAATTTAGCAGAGCCAATCAACTTCAAGGACAACTTCATTGACCACAAAGTAAAACCAAATTACAACTCCACATCTGTGAAGAGTAGCTCCTAACAAAATTCAGAATGTTGTATATCTAACCAAGAAATATATGAAAATATAAGATAATGAAAATAAACCCAAGAATAAGATAGAAATAGATAGAAATGCTTCTTTATTATCAAACCCTTATGGTAGGGCAACACCATACTTTCACTCCTTAAGGAAGGAGAACACTCCACAACCCATTCATACAAGAATACTTCTCTTCATATCTCTCCATGTGGAGTCTCTAGCCTCTATATAGGCCTCATACATACAATACCATGCATCAATACCATGGTTTACTCATACCATCAACTAATACCATGGGCCCATTACATTATTATTAACTACTTGTGGTCCCTTACATGACATGGGTTAACCACCTTATTTATTACTATGGCCCATCCCATTATTACATTATTACCTTGGGTACCTCCTTCGGTACCCCATATTACCCCCCCTAGGTATATAACATAGAGACCAAGCAAACATATATTTTTAATTTTTCTGTTATATGGATTCAAATACAGACATGTAGTTAAAGTTTCACTAATACTGCATGCAAGTGGTTTAGATTGAAGACTATGGATGGATGAAGTTTAATTTACTATTTGGTCGTGTTATTGTTGACAGTGACTAGATAACGTATATTAATGGTCTACTTTCCATTATATGGCTTGAAAGTTGGGGACTCGAAAGCCAAAGGAAGGTCATACTACTCAGTGCAATCATTGGCTATGTTTTTCTTGAAGCTTCCAATGAAGGGAGAAAAAAAAGTCATGTGTATTTATATCCTGAAATCAGCACCCGCCCCCCAGACAACAAGAAGAAATAATTAACTAAACAGAGAGTCTACACAAAATGAAATGAATTCCTAAAAAAGAGTGAATTGAGTTCCTAGAAAAGATTTCAGTTCAGTCTTCCCACAATTTACCCTAAAGTTCCATGTATATAGAAAACTAGAAGGGAATAATAGCATTGAACTTTAAACCCTATCACAATCCCTAACAACAACCAAAACCATGTTACCAGCACAATGCATTTAGGTTATACTGGTGATGACTCACAATTTAGTGTTTAACTACAGCTCTTAAGGCTCACTGAGTTAGAAAAGGGAAAAAATGTAGAAAACAAGAAACATCATAATAGGTTAAGACTATATTTGGCAACAGCGTCACATAAAAATCAATGAAATTACTTTTGTCCACATGTGATATGTTCCTATTTGGCAAGTGTCTAATTTTAGACTATATTTGGCAACAATGTCACATAAGCTACCCTTCATTTTCAATCTTTCTTTCTTTTTTTCTTTTTTGGAGTTAGATTGTTTTTCTAGGCATACTTATATTTACTAGTACCTGCATTTTCTGTCTTGCTTGTTTTTTTTATTTTCTGGAGTTATATTTATTTTCCAGACATGTTTATATTTAGTAATTCCTTCATTTTCGGTCTTTCTTGTCTTTTGGAGTTAGATTGTTTTTCCAAGTGTGTTTATATTTAATATTTCCTATTTGTGGAAGGTATGGATTGTGATATCATGGGCAAAGACAAACAATGGTGGAGTGGTTTCAATGTTATTGTGGGTGGGAGATAATTACTTAGGAACAATATTAAGTGACGATTAGTTGGAGGTTTCCATTGATATGATGTTCTAGAATTTTCTCTTGCCAAAAACCTAAATCAATTTACTATGATGACTTGTTTTCCTTGATGGTTTAACTTTTGAAAGTCACGATTCAACCTTCTTTTATGTGGTTGGCAGATTCCAAATTTTATTGTCCCCAATGCTTTGTTGTCCATTTCAAGCCTAATTTTGATCTCGTCTTGTCTAATATTGACATGCAAATTAAGTGCAAAAGCTTGATATGTCTTTTATGTGGTTGCCAGATTCCAAATTTTATCATCCCCAACTCTTTGTTTTCCATTTCAAGCCTAATTTTGATCTTGTCTTGTCTAATATCGACATGAGAATTAAGTGCAAAAGCTTGACATGACTTTTGGTTCTGCATGCAAAGTAAAGCATTGGCCAACATTTTTTTTTTTTTTTTTCCTACTTGTCATCCCCAAAGATAAGCATGCTACTCTTACCAAATCTCAAGGTCCTTAACATTCTCAAAGGAAAAGACTTACCATTATGAAAGGTATAGTTCAACCTCTTCGCTGATTTGGTATTTTTGGCAATAGTACCAAGCATAAAGCTACTTCAACCCCTTTCACATGATACTAACTTTCTAATTTCTAATTACAAGCCATCCCAAACCATGATTTGTTGTTTTTGTTTTGCACATTGTTGATATTCTAGAAAGTTATAGTTGGTAAGCTTGTTGATTTGAACAGGGGTTACAAAACAAATTGCCTTTGATAGTTTTGTTTAATGAAAAAGCTAGGTAAACCTCCTATCATGATGGTTGTAACTCCTAGCCAAGTTCTGATTTGCTATGCTATAATAATTGGAAAATTCAATTCAAACTTACAACTTCATTCCTGAAACTAAAATCGTCGTCTTATCTCAAAACCTAGGCATATTTGTGACTTTGTAAATAGTGACCCCTTGTCTAACATCATATACCATTTTTCAGGTGATTTCAATATATTGATAATTGCATGTTAGAATCCATTATTATTTCAGTTGTTTTCAGGTCATTTGAAACTTTAAATTCACATGTTAATATGCAATCCAATCATTTTCAATGGCTTCTCAGATCACAGAAATTGAGAATGATAATGAGGTCTGATTTGCTATGTTGTAATAATTGGAAAATTCAATTCAAACTTACAAATTCATTCTTGAAGCTAAAATCGTTGTCTTATCTCAAAACCTAGGCATATTTGTGTCTTTGTAAATAGTGACCCCTTGTCTAACATCATATACCATTTTTAAGGTGATTTCAATATATTGATAATTGCATGCTATAATCCATTATTATTTCAGTTATTTTCAGGTCATTTGAAACTTTAAATTCATATGTTAATATACAATCCAATCATTTTCAATGGATTATCAGATCACAGAAATTGAGAGTTATAATGGGTTTAGGCTTCAAACTGGGTATTTCACAATATCATATTAGAAAAATCCATCAGAAGAAATGTAAAAAAATTCAAACAGATGGAGAAATTTAATTTGATAGACATAATTGGCAGGTAAAAATACCAACTCTACTAAGATAGAGCCTGCCCATGAACTGCCATCATTAACTATAATGAAAGATATACACTAGTGCAAATAAAGAAAAAAATAAAAGTAACCAAAAACAATATTCAAAATAATTGTTGATTAGCAACTCCAATGGCTACATTTGTTGCCTGCATTACATGATAACAAAACTCAAATTCCCATATTGCCAAACAATTTAAGTCCCAGGTAAAGCTCACTATTATATGAATCAAAATATATAGAAGCTTCAAAACGAGGAAAATATAGAAAGATATAATAACTCTGGTAATTCTTATGCCAATAAAAACCAAGTACATTTCCATCAATTATAGCTCCATTATCATACTGCCAGAAAATTGCACAACTGCAATCATTCTGCCAATACTAATTCAAGAGTATCTTGATTAATTAAAAGGTATTAAAGATATGGACCAATTTGACAAATAATAACTCAACAACATTCTGGTATCTTTTATTGCCAAACAATTTTAGTACTAACAAGCAACGTATATTCACCCAAACACTAAAGCTCAACACTAAACATTCAGAAGCAATCAAAAAAGGATTGGTTCTCTTGGGCCAACAAGTGTTTAATCGTTCATGAGATTCTCACACTAGCACACACTTTTAAAGCCCACTAAAGCATAGACACCTAAAGAATAGAAAGCAGCATTAAAAATCTCGAGTGTTGAAAGATCAAAACAATCCAATACAGAGGAGATAGGAAAACAGGTCTCAGTTATGACAAGATGTTCCCCCAAATTTCCCAGGTTACAGCTAAAAAAAAAAAAATTTAAAAAAAAAAAAAAAAAAAAAAAATCCAAATTTAGAATTAAGTAAATTATTAGGTTAATTAACCAGATAAATTGTGATCCTACCCAGTGAACCTCCTCTCTTTACACTATTTTGGTGTGAATATAGTCTGGGGGTCACCTAGATATCCCCCTTTGGCCCGGGGATTCCCCAAGGCCATCCCCTGTGAATTGAGAACTTCCCCACCCCATCCCCACAGCTCCAGGGACAAGAGAACTCAAGGGACATGTCCCCACTAAACTATGGGGAATAGCAAATAATGAATGTACTAGGAAATGAAATATTGCTACACTAATAGTTAAAATCAATATTAGTTTCCACGGAAATGGCCAAGAAACCAGCCATCTCCAACCTTAAACTAATGAATCTTGTCGACAAACTGTAGGCTACATATCTATTAGGAACCCATAATTACCCATAGAAGAAACCATTAAAAAGTTAAAACCTAGAAAATCCAAAACTAACAATACGGATAATGGTGCCTCTAATTTCCTTATTAGAGCTCCACTTACATTTTCAATAAGCAGCAAAGCAACAAGATTTGAGTAGTCTGAAGCACTGAGAAACAAGTAATGCCATTTTCTACAGTGAGTAATAAGTGTTGTACTATGGGATGAAGAGAAGGTGGGCATCGCTAGATTTGTAGATTCTCTTCATACTATTGTAGAATCTTACAATTTCCCCACATCTTCCTTTTATATACCTAAAATCCAAGAGGAACACCAATTCAAGACAATCACTTTCCTATTTGGAGGCATGTCACAAAACTGAGGATTTCAGAAGAGGGCACACCCCATGAATGGAAATGCAGAAAATGCAGTAATGTTTACCAAGGTTCCTATACAATGGGAAAGGAACTAAGAAGATTGAATGCAATACCAAAAGAGGCATATTACAATAAAGCAATCAGAAAGTATTAGAGCTCCACATACATTTTCAGTAAGCAGCAGAGCAGCAAGATTTGAGTAGTCTGAAGCAGTGAGAAACAAGCAATGACATTTTCTACAGTGAGCAATAAGTGTTGTACTATGGGATGAAGAGAAGGTGGGCATCGCCAGATTTGTAGATTCTCTTCATAATGTTGTAGAATCTTACAATTTCCCCACAATGTCCTTTTATATACCTAAAATCCAAGAGGAACACCAATTCAAGACAATCACTTTCCTCTTTGGAGGCATGTCACAAAACTGAGGATTTCAGAAGAGGACACACCCCATGAATGGAAATGCAGAAAATGCAGTAATGTTTACCAAGGTTCCTATACAATGGGAAAGGCACTGAGAAGATTGAATGCAATACCAAAAGAGGTATATTACAATAAAGCAATCAGAAAATATTAGAGCCAAGGCAAAGAGGATAAAGCAAAGACAATCCAAATGAAGTATTCCCTTACAAATACAAATGTGTATCAAGATGCAGGAATCATAATTGGAGCAAAGAGGAAAATTTTAGAGGGCTCATAAATAAAGATGTTTGATGCTGATCAAAGAGAAGCAGATGTTCATGCAGCACATAATCCATAAGCATACAGAATTGCATTTAATGTGATTATTCATAGTTCAACACACTGGCATTACTTGATGAGAAAAATAAAACTACCATAAATGTTTTTAACATAGCTTTTATTTCATTAATACCACAGAATATGAATTCCTAAATGGTTGCAGATGAGTTTATTTTAAGAAAATGAAACAAAATTTCACAGAATGTGATATGCATGAACAAACCAGGCAAGTGACTAATCAGCAATGCACAAAACAGTGAATAGGTGCAGGGCAGTGGAAATTCCAATCATTTTAGGGCATGGCTGTCATGAAGATATTTTAAATACAAGTTACGTTAAACCCATAGAATATGATGAACTAGTGGCCAGTACAATGTATAATTCTATAGAAATAAACCATGAAATGCAAATCATAAGTGCAAGACTAAATAAAAACATAGTCAAATACTGAGTCAACTTCCTAAAAGCTTAAAATTGCATATTACAATTAATCGATGAGCTACACTCATATCAACAACTGTCAAGAAAAGTAATCTAAGAATTACTTACTAGCAGCATTTAGGAATCAAATTTATGCATACAAATTAAAAGACATTAAAAGGAATAGGACACTTGGTTGGCTACATGGAATTGCAAAAGAATATCAAACAAGTAAAAGAATGTTGCATGCAGCCATTGAATTAAGCACAAATGCATAAAGGGCTATTATTGGCAACTATTGATAATTCCAACAAATTAGTTCAGCACTACATGAGATCGAATTGATGAAAGCAGAAAGAAAACCATTTAGGAAGAATAGTGCATTGACCCAGGAAACAAGATCTTGACTATTGGCTCCAAAAGAAAGAAAGGAAGCAAGCTAAGTTAGTGGAGTCTGAAGGCCAGCTGTTAGTATGTGTGCCGATTAGCTACATTGAGAAGGGAAGATTTGTAGCAATGAAAGCAAAGGCAGTGGAACTTAGTTGGTATAACATCTGTGGAAGCTTCTTTTGCATAAGATTGGCTTTCATTCAAGCAGTGAGCGTACTCAATCCTCTAAGTGAACGGCTTCCATATTTCAAGTAAGTCTTTCATTTCAAGCTAGTTGTAGGGTCAAGGTCAAGCATGTAGTTGAAGAGTTGGAACATATATTCAAAGGTCATAGGAGGGACCCAGAGAAATGCCTGATTTATAGTTTCTAATTCAAAATGAATTCAAATCCTATAAGCACGTAGATAACCCAAAGCAAGGCCATGCCCAAAGAAGAATCCATAAGCAAGCTCACCTCTCAGATGAAGCCAGAGCCCAGCCAGAATCCAACCTCAGAACCAAGCCTTCAGCAAGACCCCAGCCTTAAGCCCTAAGTTAGACCCATGAAGATTGAACCAAGCCCTCATATAAGAGAATGTTAAAAAAAAAAAAAAAAAAAAAGTGAATTAAATTAAATTAAAAAGAGACGTTTCCATGCCAAGAGCATGCTTCCCAGGTGTCAGAGGTATGGAGATCTTTGGCCTTCATGACTTGAACATACAAATACTACATATGCTCTACCAAATCATAAGTGTTGCCCGTCTTATCTCGAATCATGGTTCCTACGCCACCACCACCAAGCTGAGGATAAGTTTGCTTCAGTGTAAACTCCATCGGTGGACCATGCCCGGGTCTGGGAATAGAACCCATACCAGGACCATGACTACTCATATGCATCACTGCAAGCCTCACTTCCAATTTATTCTCCTGCACGGACTTCATCGATGTCTGAGCCACTTGAGCCAAATGGGTTGTTGTTGTTGTTGCTATTACCATTGCCATTTCCAGCCCCACCACCACTGCCTCCATCTTTGTCATTGACAGTATAAACTATCAGCCCAATGTCCCCCTTTATGAGCAAGAACAAACACCTTTTCTCTAGTGGGAACCTCTGCAAACTCTCCTTCCTCGCTAACTCAATGCCTGACAGAAACCCCCTATGCGTATGACCAGTAATCCCTTTGAGATGAAGATTCTGAAACTGATAGATGCGGTTCAAGTCAGCCATTCATTCTAAATGCCTTCCTTCCCTTCCTGGTTGTTCAGATGATGAGTGAGTAGCCATTAATGCAAGCTTGAGGAGATAAGAAGAAGATGTGGGTTCTTGTCCGTAGAAGTGTCATTCCATGAAGAGATAGAGGACCAATGTATCAGCAATTGTAATAGATTTAGGGAGAACAAGAATTCGAAGCATAAAGGACTCGTAATAGTAAGTAAGATTGGAGAACTGCAAGAGTTTCAGAGCCAACCCTATACTAGTCAAAGTTGTAGAGCTTTAGAAGGATGACACAATTAGATGAACCCTTAGTCCAGGGCTGCAGGCTGGATAATACAACAATACTGTAAAATCCTTCAGCAGTTGAGCAGGGTTGCATTTAGCAGTTGAGAAGGTTCAATCACAGAGTGTTGGCGATGCGTAGAAGCAGGAGGTCTATCTTTACTCTTAGGTAACTTCTATATTTTTTCTTCATGAATCATTCCCTCATTCCCTTGTATGCCAAGGATAACCTCTGTATTTTTACTTCTGTATTTTTTATTCATGAATTATTTCCCTTTCTTCATGAATCATTCCCCCTGTATGGCAAGTTTCCAGGTGAGTTTCCAGTCCTGCCAGTCCTGCAATAAGATTTGTTACATAGCAAGTATTTTGTTACATAGGAGGTGTTTGTGCCCAGTTCGACATGAACAATCTTCATCCATTCAATGGATACCTGGTTACATGCAAACATAAGAGATGGCACCTGGAAGTTGTGGCAAGCAGGAGTGGCAGGCATACACGCAGTGATAAGCAATGGTGGCAGGCATACCCGGGCATACAAGCAGGGCTAATGGTTCCTTTATTATACCATGCAGTCCATGGAAATCCAAAATACAAGCATGTTCCTGAGCTCAGCAGAGCTAACATTTAATGTCGTCAACTAATGCCAACATTAGATTAGGTAGTATTTTTACGAGTTTCAAAATATCAAGCAAACAAAAAAATTATAACTTATGCTTTTAGCTTTGGATTAGCTTCGGTTCTCGAGAAGAGGCCAAACAACATGATTTATCAATATGTGTCTACAAAATTGGTTTATAGTTGATAAGCGAGGACTAAAAACAACACTAATAATACTAAAGTGCTCATTTCTGATTACTAGAGTCCCATGCTGGGACGACAAGGACTAATAATGGTACAAGAGGGATCTTAAGTGCCTGGTGTGGGCCCTAACCCAAGGAAGCTCGAAAGCCTTATGAAAAATCTAGACTAAAGACTAAGATCAAAGATTACTTCTATTAATTGAAGAATTTCTTGCACATGGCAAAAGTTGCAAAATTTGAAGTCTAAACTTCTCCTAATGCTCTACGTTGTTATCCCTTCTACTCCTACTTGTTATACTGGGCTACTCGAGCCCTCATTTTATACAAAATCGGTAGGGGACAACCTCCTTGAGGGGAGGATTGATTTCCCTCCAAAATCCCTAAAAAGCTAGATCATGTTTCCTAGGTCACTACACAATACTAGGAAGGAGTATTTATTATCCTCAGCTAGCTGAGTTGGAAGTCTTATGTAGCAAGGAGAAAGCCCCACAAATATCTCTAGCTATATATTCTTGAAATCTGTGCAAAATCTCCTTATTATCCTACACAATATTCATGTTAGACACATAAAGGGTGAAAAATATCCATGACCCTCCTAATAACTCATTAAGCTGGGAAAGTGTTATTAAGCAAAAAAAGGAAAGTTTAGCATAGGCTTTATATGCATACGAGTGGTTAAATGGGACTTATATTTTACCTATTTGGGAGGCCCATCATAAGTCCCCTATGCTTGTCACCCTATTCTATTTTTATATTATATATTTATCCTTTCATTCTATTTCTATTATCTACTCTCACTCCATTGTCTCATACCTAAGCTTTACATACACTCATTTTTTATATATCATAATGTAATATGTCCTTTTCCTTGCCACTACTAATGATGTTATTTTAGCTCCCTCGAACAATAGCCATGTCTTCTATTAACTGCTCATATGCCTTCATGATATTCCACACTTGATCATTGAATTACAACCCACAAAGCTATCCATGTAGAGGTATGATTGTTGCCTTGTTATGTGAATGAGATTTGACTATTTCATTATTACCCATGACCCTCCATGTAATCAATCACAGATTAGGCAGCTGAAATTCTTTGGAATTGCTAAGGGGATTCTCAAATAGGACTCATGCATAGTCGATTAGGCTTTTTAAAAATGAGTTTTCATTTACCATTTACTTTACGAAGCCACTTCCCTTCAACTTACCTATCTCAATTCTGATTAAAATTTGGGGTTTTGCTCTCTTCTCAATGACTATGGTTAAAAATTGCATTTGATCGCCATGATGTGACATCTATACAGGTTCTTGAATCTCTTTCAGGTATAATGTTGTCATGTAATTTTTACAGCACCAGGGTGGCATAATTTCTTTGCTAAATTTTCAGGGTTTTAATAACCATGTTACACTCTAGTTTGTTAAGGGTTTTGATGGGTGATAGCTCGAGCGGGTAATTTATTAATGAATGTTAGAGTAAACAGTGGCTGAAGCCATTGATCTCCCAGGAATAAGAGAGAAGTGGTTTTGAAATAAGCTTCTAGATCATGATGTTTTCCATCAATTTCAAAAGGTGGTGCATCAAGATGTTGATTCGGAAAAAGGGGTACCTTGAGCTTGGCTCAATGATGAATTGTTGCAACAATTGCTTTATCTGTAGAAGTACTTGAAATGTGCAATTTGGTATGCTCTAAATCTTCAATTCCACCTCAAACTTTTGTTACATTTTAAATCTGATACACATTTGAATTTCTCATATTATTTGTGGAAAAGTTTGGGTAAGATGCCTATCCAAGTAAAATGATAAGAAGAATGCTTATAAGATTATATACCATCATGGCCTAGTGAAAATCTTGATAACTGCAAAAATTTGTAGTAGAAACGATATGTGGGATAGTTTTCTAAGAAAAAATAAGTTCAAACCATAGCTTGGAGAAGTAGTGGTAGAAGGTCGCATTGGGCAAGGGAACGATGATATTCACAATGGCCCTAGTGAACACTCCAACTCCCCTAGAACTAAGGCATTCACCCCTTATCAAAGAAAAGTGTGGAAAGGAAAAGTTTGCACTCCACGCAAAGTTGTCACTATAGTCAAACCTCCAACTTGAAGAGTTACTAGTAATATGGAAAAACAAAGGAATGTCCAGAATATTCAAGAGGCAATCCCTCCCCCTCAACATAATGCATCTAAAATAGCCCCATTTTCTCTAAATAATGAAGTGGAGTATGTTAGAACAATTAGAGAATTCTTCATAATAAAAAGAATAAAAAGGCCTAAATTCCAAATCCACCAAGTAAATTATCCATTGAGTCACCTTGAGTTACCTCCTAGTGAAAATGTTAGACAAGTAGACAAGAGTTCCAAACCATTCAAACCATCTACCACTGAAGATGTTGGATGATTCAACCCAAGCTTCCAACCCTTCAAACCACCTGCCACTAAAAATGTTGGATGAGTCTACCTAATCTTCTAGCCCTCCAAACTAGTTGTCGATGAGTATGTTGGACAATTTGAGCCCAACTCATCACTAGCTGAATCAATTTTCAGACCACCAAATAACTTGGTTGATAAGATAAAGAGGAAAAACAATAAAATTAAAAGATTGAAGCAAGTAGTAATGGAGCTTACTATGTTTAATAGGTATATTTAGAGCGAAAATGAACACTTAAAGGAACAAAGTTAGAAGTTCCAAGACAATATTAAAGAGCTACATTCTAAGAATAGGAAACTCCATGAAAGGCTTATTGACTCCATTCAACCACCACAAAAGAAGAAATGAAATGAGAAGATAATCAAAATAGAAGAAGGTTTCAGTATTTTGATTAATGTAGTTTGGATTTCCTAATATTTTATGGTATACTTCAATGCTTTGATCAATTTTGTGAATCCTCTTGCATGAGGACGTGCAAGAAAACATGTGTGAGGGAGATATTGGCCTCCCATTTTGGCATAATATGTTGCCCCATTTCCCATCATTATCTTATATTTTTACTTGAAACAAACCTAGATTACACTATATTTCTATCTTTAATCTCAAAGCCCTTCAACAAGCATCTAGAGGAAAATGTTTTTGTATTTCTTTCCATTTCCTAAAGTATTTAGTAGGTTAAAGTGGGTTTTTAAACTAAACATGCTAATGATTATTTGTTTAGTGTAAATTTGGGACCTTCAAGTTAATTCCAATACCTGAGTCCGATGGTTGGCATATATGTGCCTACTCAAATGAAAAATGATCACATGGATTTTGAAGACTGACTTGGAAATATGGAGTTTGTCCCTTGGTTTGCACCTAAGTTTCTTCAAGCAAGCATGAGGTCGAGGTTAATCATGGTCAAAGTTCCTTTTGTGAAAGTCTTTAACAAGATCAACCTTCACAATAAAAAGTTACTAATCATATGCATTTCATGTCATATGATTAGTATATTAAGATTTGGTTGTCTCCAATGCCATTCTAAGTTTCTCTGGATGATCAGACATGATCAAGGAGGGCGAATCTGATTAGTTATCTTATCAAAATATTGATACTCTATTTCTCGGGAAGAAAGGAATTGAGCTAATCCTTGTAATTTCTCTCTTCCACATTTTTGCTCATTTTGTAATATAAAATGAGGTCGAAGAAATCATAATAGGGTTGCTTTTTTCATTAGTTGTTGAAGAAAGATTGTAAAACCACATGTGCACGTTATTGCTATAATACAATATGTATAGAATGGTGATATTCTTGTAACTTGAATAGATCTTTTCATAATATAAATAGTTTTGATTAATGGTATTGTTGTAATCGTTCTCATGCACCTGTAAGTAAATAGATCATTTCCTAGTTAAGAAGGGCCCACCAACTTGGAATGCGAAGCTACCTTATATTTTGCTTAGTGTAGTTGTAGTTCTCATTTAAGGTTACATTTTTCTATAGTGTTTAAATCGAAATTCATTATTATTGTCGCGTGCTTAGATCGCTTGGAATATTTGCTTATTTTGTTCTTGAACAAACAAATTCAAGTTTTCACTTAGGTGATATGTTGTTCCTCTCAATACTTTTCTATCCCTTGTGATTTAGCATGAATTGAGATTGTTACAATTGTTATTTGGGATTTGGATTAGATTTTGATTAATTTCTCTTTATTGGTGAAGAAGCACACAAAGAGAAAAATTGTACTTCATATCCTTTGGGATATCATGTCCACAAAGGCTCATAATTAATTTCATTGTGCTCTTTAAATACTCTATCTCAATGAGATTTCATTTCACTTTACAATACCATGTTTCATTTTTTACAAGAATTTCTTAGAACACTTAAATGTATATATAATGTCAATAAATATATTTGTAATAGGAGTATGCTCAATAGGGGCCCTCATGTGCAATGGGGGAGAATATGTAAATATGGAGGTCAATATAGTCATTCTCAGAGGCATGGACTTATGATTTGGATATGTGTTGTACGTGGGTTATTTGGAGGAGGTCATCCTAATCTATAAGGAGTTATTATGTAACTCATCCTTATTATTTCTTTGGGAATTGTTCTCCATGCTTATACCTAATGTAGATTATATTTATTATGGTTTATCATGCCACTTCAATGATTTGGTGATTAACACATTTAGAGACTTGGGCACCATAGAGGTTAACTAACAAAGATATTCCAATGTAGTTTAATTATGTCGACATTGTCAACCTTTCAATAAAAGGAGGATTCACATGAGGCACACTTGATAATTGCATTTAAAGATTTTGCAAAGTGGAGCATCAGAGGAAATTTTAGCCTAAAAGTGCCCATGATATTTTCACATAATTTCCATGTCATAATATGTAAACTAATCAAAATCTTTTAAATTTAAAAAGATGTACATGTAAATATTTTGGAGGGAAAAGAAGAAAAACTACATTTTTTTTAATTGTATTTTCGGCTTAACTTTTTATAGTTTTACTCAAATTTCAAGTGTAGACACTCATTATATGCATAATTAAATTATGCATCCAATGAGTACCCATTATGCATACTTTTGGGAAGACTCACATTGATAAAAATTGCAAATACATTAAAAAAATGTGTCCAATATATTTTTTTAATGTATCTTCAATTTTTATCTATGTGAGTCTTCTCAAAAGTATGCATAATGTGTACTCGTTGGATTCATAATTAAATTTCACATCTAACAAGTGTCTACACTTGAAATTTGATTAAGCCCATAAAGAGATAAGCCAAAAATACAATTAAAAGAATAGTTTTATTTTTTTCCCTACAAAATTCGTAACTCTTATTTTATTATTTTAACTATTATTTTATTATTTTTCCTTATGAGGCCACTTTTGCGCTAAAATTTCGTCTTATGGATGTGCAAATTTCATGACCTAGTTCATTAACATTTATTCATTTATGGTGCGATAGCTTAATCATTAAGCATAACCAAACCATTCATAAATTGGAAATGAAAAGATACAAACATCATCAAGATAGAAAACCATTACGAAGATGTATGTAAAACCTCCTTATAGTTCATTATATATGATGTCAAGAATCTTTACATTCATATTGATATAATCAAAATATTGAGTTCTTATCTAATACATCATAAGCTAAATCATCAACAATAATTAACAATAGATCTTTACACAATAGACAAAACAAGTACATGTATCTTACCAACATCTATTTCAAAGGCTTTAAGATGAATCTAGAAGTGACAAATTGTTTTCTAATCTATAAAAAAAGTCTCCACAACTTTAATTCAAAAGAGAAAATCTTCTGAGTTTAATGACTTTGTAGATAACCTAACACATCCAAACTTCCTTATATTTCTTCTACTTGTTTGAATATTTAGACTTTTCTAGATAAATTATATGACTCCACTTAAAAAAAACTTAACCCAATAATAATTATGTATTATAGATGATCCACTAAGTAATTTTTCCACTAAATCCCACTATAATCAACATATCCAACAAATTATCGAAGTAACAAAGCACTTGCATGCTACTTGTATAAATTAAGATTTCAATCCATAGAATAAATGGATGGTCATGATAGAGACTTAAAAAAATAAAAAAATCATGTAATAACGACCATACTAAGCTATTTTCATTTTGATATTAAACTCGCCTTCAAACCATCAAAATCATAAATATACCAAATAGTAAACTATTTTCATTTTGATATTAAACTCCGCTTCAAACCATCAAAATTCATAAATATATGAAATAG
>APFE030835623.1:113069-132711 GCA_000404065.3 Pinus taeda | reverse complement strand
AAATTAATTAAAAGAATTAAAAAACGAGTATACTAAACTCTTTTCATTTTAATATTAAATTTGCGTTAGGACTATCAAAATCCTAAACCTATAAGATTAGTAAACTAAATTTGAAATTCCCATCTAAAACATAAACCTTGAGTGATTGAAATTGGTATGTGTTGAAAGAGAATCCTCTGTTAGGGCACCTGCTTGAACCACGGATTAAATGCTATATTATATTCAGTGTTTGTAAGTGGAAACAACCATGGAAAAAATATCATTTACTTTATGCTATTTAAGGCAAAATACATTTTAAAAATATTTTTCTTCATAATATTCTATGAAGAAGTAAAAAGAAATATTGTGTCAAACAAACATGATTAATTTTAGGATTTAAATGAAAAGCATTTGACTATAATGATGAGTTAAGGAAAATATGTTATCATCGGTCTGACAAGAGCTTACGAAAAAGTAGATGAGGCATAATAATTCGTTTGAAAATTAAAATAAGGTTATGACAATATGATGAGCTATTATGTTAGCACATGCATTACACAAGATTAGTGGGGATGACAAGATTGGAATCCACTCTATACATTATCCACCACATCAACTAGGCACTCATGTCCAAACAGCCTATGTCGCTGCAACTAATGACATTATTATTTCATTTACCAATGTTTTTGATAAAATTAATATGATTTTTTTAAATGATATTTTGTATAGATTTCTTTTCTTAATGTATGATTTATTAGTGATCATGTATAAATTATTAATTTTTATTTTAAGGTTATTATAATTTATAAGTGGTTTAAATGTTTTATTTTAAGGTGGTTATATTTTAAGGTATTTTTAAATGTTTATTTAAGGTTTTTTTTTTATTTATAGTGTTTTTTTTTTTTCATATCATGTTTAATCCGTCTATATATATTGATTGATATAATAATAGTAGTGTTTAAAAAAAATAAAAAATAAAAATATCATATTAGGAAAAATTATATCGTCTCTACTCGCGCATTTTATATTATACAAAAACTTAGGAAAAAATTATTAATCATTTAATTGGTGAAATTCTATTATTATACAAAAACTAAAATAAAAAAATATAGTGGTTATAGTGAGGTTTATGGTTTATGATTTTAATTTACAATATGTCTATTTTGGATTATTGAAACAATTCAACTACCTCATTCCAATGCAACTCTAACTTTTGAGAACTAATGTGCAACACTATTCTTATCCTTATAAATATGAAACAATATATATGAGAAGATGTTAATAGATTGAAATTTTTATCACACAAGGGTTGAATATGAAAACCATGAGAAAAATTTCTTTGCACATCTATTAGATAACCAACTTTGATTCTCCAAAAATTTATAATTAGATTACATCAATTTCTTGTGCTAGTTTTAGGGTCACCTTTAAAGCTATTAATTCACAAAAGTTGTTGGTTCCTAAACCTATTGTAACATCAAAAGAAACACCGTGATATGAAGATAAGTATTGAATGCTTTCTAAATCTCCCTTAACAAGGTTCCCTTATGATGCACCATTAAAAAAAGCCCATGGTTTATTGCCACTTCACCTTGCATATGAGGGAGAGATTTTTCTTGCAACTTTAAGAAGACATTTAAAAATTTTAAGGACTAAATAATATATTTGAAGGAAATATTTCATTTTCTTCAAACAACACAAGATCTTTAGCAATTTATAATCCCCGACCTATGTCAATTGAAAGTGCTATGATCTTGAAAGTATTTTTTCTATTACATTGGGGGTTGAAGGCCTCTTTAATTGTTCCTCCCTCCCAAATATTCTTAACCCCTATTAATCTTTCCACCTCTTTCTATACCTCATTGGAGTATGGATAATATTGCATGAGATGAACTATAGTTTCTTCTTTTTTCGTGGCATTTATAACACCCCTATGGCCTTATAAAATTCCTCTTCTGAAGAGCATCCCATGTGGGAACCTTGTTGTGTAAACTCAAATGCGCATAAAGACCTTGTTTCTAGTTGGGCATTTTAATTTCCATATAATTTTTCACCACCTGATTTGTGGGTTTTCTCTTCCTTCTTTTGTGAGTTCTTTGTAGTCTAGCATTCTAGGAACATATTTCCCAACAAGATCCAAGTTTGTTTCCTATCAAGAAGTCTATGTATCTTTTCTATTTGTTTGCATAATTCCCCCCAACCAATTTATTCTTATGATAACCATTGCTAGTGTCAACTAGTGGATCTTGCCAGTGCAAATTTTCTCTTCCTTCTTCTATGAGTGCTTTATAGAATATTATGGGAACATACCCGCCAGCAAGGTTCGATGACTAGATCAACAAATCATCTTCTTTCTTAAGACTAATATTGTTGTGTATTAAGAGATTTATGTAACTTTACATTTTTGTACACTATGCCCCCTAACCAATTTCTTCCCATGATAACCACCATTAGTGCCAAGTAGTGGGTCTTTCCTTTTTTGCAACATGTCTAAGATTAAAATACCTTTATTCCTTAACTCTTGAATTATTTAAAATATAACTCTATGTAGACCTTTGCTTCTTAGCCACTGACCATCACCTTCTCATCCTGTGGTCAAGAGATGGTTGAGACGTGAGGTTTCAAGTAATATCTAGGAGCGTTCTGCGACCATTATCGAACTAAGAAGTTTTATTCTAGGCACTATGGGAGGCATTATGTGGTTAAGGCATTAGATGCGGGGATTGAGTCAATCAGAGTTAAACCTTATCTACTTTGTCTTCTTTTTTTTCATGCATGAGGTTTCTAATTGCTAAAAACTTTTAATCCTTATGTATTGACGCTCCATCGTCTCCAAATTGGAATCAATCTGTCCATACTAAGGGTTTTCCCCTTAGCGTAGGGATGGGAGGAGGGGCCTGAAGAATTGAATCAATCCTAGATAACCTCTGGTTGTATATCTAATTTCGCTCACATAGATCTACATTCTTCTCTTCTCTCTGATTCACTGATTTGAGTAGATCTTATCAAAAAGAAGCAGGGTTTATGCATAGAAAATGACAGGACGCTCCAAATCTTCATAAAAACCTTAACAGATAGATTTATTCTAATATGTGTCTTTGACGAGGACCCAATGGAAAATGTTAAATGCAAGATCCAACGGAAGGGAATCCCAACAACCAACCAAAAGTTATCTCAGGAAGGCATATCCTTCAAGATCAAGGGTCCTTCAAATAATACAATATCAGTAGAGGGTCCACTCTATCTTTGATGCCTGGATTACTTGGAGGATAAGGACCTGGGCCTTCTCTTTCTTATAAAGAAGTTGTCAAAAGGAGAGTAGGTGTGAATGTTGTTGTGCCTATAGGAACATTGCCTAAGCCTTACATCTTAGAAAGGATGGAGGAACACCCAACGATCGAGACCTGGAAGCCTCAGGTAGATAAGATGTTTTCAAATTTTCATGAAGAGGTAATTATATTTTTTTTTAGCAGTTTTTGGCCCAAACTGGAGGATCTATATCAATGGATCTACAAAAGTTGGACTACAAAATGTGATATCTACTTATGCACGAAGGAATTATTTATAGTACACCCTTCATAAAAAAAGATTACTAGATTTTTTTTTAGGAAGGACCATGGTTCTGGGGAAGCGTTGGTTTATTCATCACAACTTGATTCCCAGAATTTGATTCATCGGCAATGAAGGCAACCAAAACGTGTGTTTGGGTTTGGATGCCTAATCTCCCTATTCCCTTTTGGCACCATCAAGTTCTTGAAGACATTAGGAATGCTTTGGGAGATTTCATTAGAATAGATGGTGAGAGAATAACATAGAGGTTTTTCACATATACCCACATTTTTGTGGAGATCAACCTCAATTAGGGGCTACTAGATCATATTCAGTTGAGTAATGGAAAATTCTGATGGACACAAAGTGTAGATCATGAGAACAAAACCTTTAGATGTAGTGTATGCAACCAAACCGCACATCTACAAGATAGTTTCCCTATGGCCAAAAAAACAACAAATAAGAAGAAGGGACAACAGACCAAATCAAAGCATTGGTAAACTTATGAGCCCCCTCCTATTAATGGAAGTTGTGGATAAAAAAAAATCCCCCAACTAAAGAAAAATAGGAAATGAACAAACCAACAACTCTGACAGATCACCATACAAAGTTAATAGAACTCAACCATAACACATAAATGGTAGTCACACCAACTCCTACAGTACTCAAGTACTGTAAACAAAGAATGAACGGATTCTGGGAACAAAAACATCTCACATATTTGAGAGCTCTGAATGAGAAAACGAGAACACCCCGACTTCAGGGAATTCAGATTTAGCTATCATCCAACCTGCCATAGGGGTATGGAAGGAAGTGAAAAGTAAGAAGGGAAAGAAAGTGAAAATGGAAGACTACTACATTCAATAAATGTAGTCGATGTTATATGTTGGGACCCTATGGGTATTTTTTATAAATGCACCAAGTGCATCTACAACATGTAATTTCTTTTTCATTAATGAAATTACGGTTTTTCCTTGGGGAAAAAAGATTCAAAATAATATTAGAAATTTTTTGTTAAAAGTTCATTTGAAGATATTGGTGAAATTTTATCATTAAAAAATATAGTGGTTATAGTAAGGTCCATGGTTTATGACTATATTTTAGAGTATGTCCATTTTGGATTATTGAAACAATTCAAGTTCCTCAGTCCAATGCAATTCCAACTTTTGAGAGCGCATTTCTAAAGAAAATGAAACAAATATGTATATGAGAAGATGTCAATAGATTGAGAAGTTCATCATACAAGGGTCAAATATAAAATCCATGAGAATGATTTCTTTGCACATCCATTGGATAACCAACTTTGATTCTCCAAAAAATTATAATTGGATTACACCAAATTTTTGTTCTAGTTTCAGGGTCATATTTAAATTTATCAATTCACAAAAGTTGTTGGTTTCTAAACCAATTCTAGCATCAAAAGAAACATTGTGATATGAAGCTAAGTATAGAATGCCTTCTAAATCTTGCTTAAACGAGTTGCTTTATGATACACCACCCAAAAAATCCCATGGTTTATTGCCACTTCACCTTGCATACAAGAGAGAGTTTTTTCTTGCACCATTGGGAAGGTATTTAAAAATTTTAAGGACTAAACAATACATTTGAGGTAAGTATTTCATTTTCTTTAAACAACACTAGATTTCTAGCAAGCTATACTCTCCAACCTATGTCAATTGAAAGCACTATGATATTGGAAGTATTTTTTCTATTACATTGGAATTTGAAGGGCTCTTCAATTGTTCCTCCCTCCCAAAGATTCTTGACCCCTATTAATCTTTCCACCTCTTTCCATGCCTCAAAGTATAGATAATATTGCATGAGATGAACTATAGTTTCTTCTTTTTGGAGGCATTGATAACACCATCCTGGCACTATAAAATTTGTCTTTCGAAGAACATCCCATGTGGGAACCTTGTTGTATAAACTCAAACACATAAAGCTCTTGTTTTTAGTTGGGCCTTTTAATTTCCATATGTTTTTTTCACTATTTGTGGGTTTTTTCTTCCTTCTTTTGAGCGTGCTTTGTAGAGCATTCTAGGAAACATATTCCCCAACAACATCCAACCTTGTTTCCTATTAAGAAGTCCATGTATCTTTTCCATTCTTTTGCATACTTTATCCCTAACTAATTTATTCCCAAGATAACCATTGTTAGTGTGAACTAGTGGATCTTGCTAGTGCAAGTCTTCTCTTCCTTCTTGTGTGAGTGCTTTATAGACTATTATGGGAACATATGCTCCAACAAGATTCAATGACTAGATCAACAAATCATCTTCTTCGTGAAGACTAATGTTGTTGCATATTAAGAGATCTATGTATTTTTACATTCTTTTGTGTCCTCTGCCCCCTAACCATTTCTTCCCATGATAACCACCACTAGTGCCAAGTAGTGGATCTTTCTTTGTTTGCAACATCTTTAAGATTAAAATAACCTTTATTCCTTAACTCTTAAATTGTTTAAAATAGAAATCTATTCATACCTTTGCTTCTTACCCAATGGTTGAGATGAATTTACATTTTATCCCCTTTACAAATTTACCAAATCAACAAATTCCTCACGAGATGGAAAAAATAAATAACAACTTTCCAAATTATTAGAACATTATTTCACTAGTTGAAAGGATTTGTGATCCAATCCTCCACTATTGAAAATGCTATATACTTAGCTCTTATTATCTAAACCTACATATGTGATCCTTAAATTAACTTCCATACCTTTTTTTCATTAAAAACTTTTCAGAAATATTAACCAATCAAGATTTCAAATATTAAAAAAACCATTTATTTTAAATATAAAAATAAAAGTAAAAAGCTTTTCAGAAATATTAACCAATCAAGATTTTAAAATATTAAAAACCATTTATTTTAAAATATAAAAATAAATACTTTTCAGAAATATCACTCATCAAAATTTAAATATTAAAAAACACCATTTATTTTTATATAAAAATATTTTGAAACAATTTAGTTAATTCTTTACATTACTATAATAATACTAAATCAACCATTTCTATATAATAATTTTGATGTTCTATATATGACCACCTGTGTAAAAAAAATTAGCAAAAATTCAAGTGATTAACAAAAAAATAATATTAATGGATATGTTTCCTATTAAATTTATTCCCTTCAAACTATCAACCATTACTATAATTAATGATCTTTAAATTATTAACCATCACTATAATCGGTCATTAAATTATTATTTTACAGTTTTTCTCCATTACTATAATTAATGATCGTTAAATTATTAACCATCACTATAATCTGTGAATAATTATTATTTTACAGTTTTTCCCTTAAATGCAGGGCAAATTGAATATTTTTTTTTAAATATAATACTAATACTAATATTTATCATTTATTGTTAAATTTAGTTTCACATTTATATATATTAAAGATATCCAATCCTATCTAATTAAAAAAGGAATTAAATTGACCTTCAGACTAAAGGAGCAATAAACACCTCGCTGCAAAATCTTTAATGCTGTGCATGCTCAGGTGTGAAATCCAGCCATGTGCTTTTCGATATTTGAATATACATAGTAATCTAACGCATTCATATGTACTTTATGGGAAGATAAAATTGAACTTCAAGAACATTAAATGCGACAGTATGGACTGGTCCACTCCGGCCAAAGTTGAAAGCAATGGTACCAGGCAGGAAATAACAAATACAAACGAAATACCAGCGCATTACAGCGTTGCGGGAGAACGCATCGTCGGCGGTTCGAATCCCATTAGGAATAATTATGGGGACCTTTTCGCGGGAATCCGCAGGCATGTGACGGGGTAACCATAAAGGTGCAAGTATTTACTTTAGAGAAAGCATCCCATGTGCGTGACCACTACAAATCTGTTTTACTGGTTGTTGTTCTGTACGATGAAATGCTGTCCCTGAGCGTGGTTCGATCGCTGGTCCTGCGCGACGAGGCGACAGAGCAAGTTAGCTCTATCGCCCATTCCTCTTCTCTGCTCCATCTCTCCAAGCAGTTGCCCAAATGGAGGAGAATCCACAGCAACAAAGTGACCAGGAACAATGGTTTTCCATATTTGGTATTTGTGCCCACGGAGGAAGTGATGAGAGATCAGCTGAGACTGGTCGCCATTGCCAGGGACCTCGGCATGGAGTTCTGCGGAGATTTAATCAATTTCCGTCTCATATATTCTTGGCCAGCCATGGCCATGGGTAGGGGCATGGCCACCCATGAATCCGTTTCTCTTCCTTTTCCTCATCTCACAGATGCCCGGATCCAGACACTCCACGATTTCGTGAAATTGAGCAGAGGGCTTTTCAGAGTCGAAAGCCTCCCCCTCCGCCCCGGTAATTCAAAGAGGGATCCTTGCCCCAGGAGGGGGTCTTTGGGCGTGAGGGTGAGCAGGGAACCGGTAGAGGGCATGGATAAATTCACCAGAGTCATGGCGGGAGCTGGCTGGAGCGTCTTCAAGATTAAAGCCATGGAAGAGATGTATGTCTATAGGAAGATCGATTTCAAGCTTCGACTTCAGTGGGACGGTTCGAACCCTGGACCTTCTCCAGCTTTCAGAGCCCGGGAGCTGCGGCTCCCGGTATTGGACCTGACGAGTGCTCCGATTGAGATCCTGGAATACATTCTTCTCATGACAGATGATCTCTTTTATCTGAACCACAAGCCTCCCATTACTTCGTCCAGAAGAAGAAGCAGCTTTCCTTCTTATAAAATGAAAACCTAATTTTCAAGCATAGTTGCCAGAGGGTTGGCATGGTTAAATGCATACATACTTTGTATTGACTGTTAATCATTGGGATGATTTGTCTGTTCATCTGAAGGATGTAAACTGTGTTTTTGCTTTCAAAGTCTCTTCTCTTATGATTTTGTTGTTTTAATCAACTTAATTTATGAATGGTGAATGCGCTCATGAATTTAATAATCATATATTTATTTGATAGAGCTTCACGCCATAATTTTTTAGTTTCCATGTGCCTACTTTATCAATATATGACTATGATTTGGGTATTTGATAATTTTAGGCAGGAGATAAATATCGTTGAACGGAATGTGTATGTATTATATTTTTACATTATCATGTTTGTTACATTGATATAATTGGAGTTATTAAATTTGAATATACTGAGTATTTGGAGTCTTCTCTGATTTTAAACATATTTATTTAAAAAAATTACAAAATTCCAGTGAATTTTTATAAAAACCTAGCAATGTTGCACTTATCCACATACAATCGATTTGAAATATTCATTTAAACTTTATTTGTTGTCTACTTTTTTCAAATATAAATAATGTGACATTGAATCTTGTAAATGGTTTTTCTGGTATACTTTTATGTTTTCGTATTTTTATTTACTTATTTTTAAGATTTTATAAGATTTTTGTTTCAAATATGAAGATAGTTTTCATTTGTGGATCAATTTTAATATATTATATATCAGTTTAGATCTATTTGAACTTTAAATCTACTAAGAGGGATATCAAATTTTTCGAGGTGCAAGCTTTTTCTTTGAGTGCAAAACTTGAGGAAATGTTTGCATCTCAAGAGATTTGATGAAGTGTCAAGAGAGATCAAATGTGTCGAGATGCAAACTTTTTTTTTGAGTGCAAAATTTGAGGAAATGTTTGCGTCTTGAGAGATTTGATTACTCTGGGCACTTGATAGATATGGGATTAAGATGGATCTAAGGTGGTTATATAATACTCTAAAATATTTATATTTGTATCTGTCTCTCTTTCTTATTCCCTCTTTCTATCTCACCCCCCAAACATACACACTCTCTCCATATCTATCTCTCTCTCCCCTCCTCCCATCCCACTCTTCTCTCTCCCTCAATCTCTCTCCATCTCTCCCTTATCACTCCCTCTCTCTCTCCACCTTTCTCCCTCATTGTCTTTCTTATTCCCTCCCATCTCTCTCCCTTTTTCTCTCTCTTCTTCTCTCTATTGAGCCCTCTCTCTATCATTCTCTCCCACCTCCCTTTGTCTCTCCCCCCATCTCTCTCTCTCTCTCTCTCTCTAACTTTGTCACTATCTCTCCCCTCCATCTATGTGTTTCCCTTTCTTTCTCTTCACCTTCTCTCCCTATCTCTCTCCTCTCTTCCCTCCTCTCTCCCCATCTCTCCCTTGTCACTCCCTCTCCACCTCTATCTCTCTATGTCTTTGTTCTTTCCTCCCTCTCTTTGCCCCTCCAACTCCATCTCTCTCTTCTCTCATCCCCATTCCTCGTTGTCTCTTCCTCTCTCCCCCCCATCCACTCTTTCTCTCTCTCACTATCTCCGTCCCGTTTCTGCCACACCGCGCCGCCCCCCCCTCCCCCCCATCCTTCCCTCTTTCTCTCTCTCTCTTCCCTCTAACTTGTCTACTGTCTCCCTCTCTCTCCCCCCTCCCCCCTCTTTAAAATTTGATGCCATGATATTGTGTTTAAGAAAGTATCTAAATTAAAAAAACTCAATTAGTTGTAAAATATTAAACCTATATTTTGGATCAATCATATCAAAGAAAATACAATAATGAAAAATTTAAAACAATCATGCACTATCTTTCCTCTATTATTGTTAGTCAATTTGTTTGCTCTCTTCGCTTGGATACTTATTTAACATGGATCTATGTTTGTTCTTAGTAATAGTATTTATAGCATATATATTTCACATATTTATATATAAAATGTTCTCTTTTTTATTTTTATTAAACCTGATATTATTTTTTGAAAAGCTTTGTATCATAGGATAGAGGTTATGATAACTTTTTTCCTTTTAGATTTAATTAAAATATGATATAAAATTAAATTAAAATAAAATATTTTGATTGTGAAATAAGTTATGGTTTTTGGGCATGTGGTATTGATAAGCCATGGTATTGGCCCATGGTATGGTAACAAAGCCTATTCACAAATTAATAACAAAATCAAAATATAACAAATTGACTTTAACATTAACTTTTTATTATTAATTGACTCAACATTTAAATGTTTACATAGGCATAAGCTTTATATTACTTTTAACTTTTTGTTTGTTTGTTTTTTATTTATTTATTTAGCCAACAGTGACATTAGATTAAATTTGTTAAATGTTAAATGTTAAACATTTAAGCTTGAATACCTCATATTTCCAATTAGATTTTATTTCATAAGATGGGGGTTGAATCTGTGGCTTAGGTGTTAAATTAAGGTTTTTGTGTATCTATATAATATTTAACAATAATTCAAAGAAGACCATTGATAGTCAATTGTTGAGAAGTGCTTAATCGAGTAAAGGAATATGATGGACCAACGATTTTTATAGCATAATCTACCGTGCCATTGTGAATTATCCAAGGGCCATGCAAACACAATTCAAGGATAGTCCTATAGGGTTTGACCATGTTAAAAGATATTTGAAATCATGGAAAAGGGGTTGGTAAACAAGTATGGGTTTTAATATTCAAAATGTCTTAAGGAGATCAACATTAGATGACAATGATGATGATGTTATGAAGTGTTGAGAGTGCCTATTCACCAATGAATGCAAGCATATGAGATGCATTTTACTAAAATGGAAAAGGAGGAAAAAACCATCCCTAATCTTAAATGAGATAGGGTCCTTTATTTTTGTTGCTCGATGGTACATATAAATCTTGTTGCCCAATACTTAATTCAAAAAGAGTGAAGGGAACTCTACTTGAATGGTTCATGAGGCACAATACTTGCTAAGGTTTTGCAAATGGGGTAGCAAGCTAAGTGAGCTTGACTGTGGGGAAAACTCCACAGTCAAGTGTGCTTGAGCCAGAGGTGATCTGGGATGGGGGACCTCCTGGGAAGTCCTAGTTACCGGGTGCAAGCCCCAGAAGTGATGATTGATGCTATGTGATTCATTTCACTAGTTTCAATCCCACTTCTTCACCCCTGTGAGCATCACCCGATGCAATGAGTGCTAAGTGGACTATTCAAAAATCATGAGAAATTAGTCAGTTACGAATACCACTCATGGAAATAGTCATAGATGAATGACTTACTTAACGCAGTTGAATCCCAAAAAAATGATATCTAATATAATGCACTGCAAAAACCCCCAATACTTAATTCAAAAAGTGTGAAGTATTATGAAGTTGAGGAAAATGTATGTCATGAGTGTAGAATTTCCTACAGATTCACAAGCTCGTGCACTTTACTAAAGCATAGGACAAGAATCTACTTCTACTTTCAACTAGTGGAAGCCAATAGATCGATGAAAACAATATGAACAAGAAGAAGATAAATCAATGGCACATAACACAAGATGTATCTGGGGAAAGCCACTGCTTAAAACCCCGCTATCTATATTGAATATACCAGAAATATGAGTGAAGATACAAAGCTTGTTCTCACTAGAACAATTCCACAAAAGTATACTCAACTCTCTACCTCACAAGCCAACTCTTAGCCAACATTTAGCCAATTTCCATTGCCCGCCAAGCCCCTAATCTCTTGCATAATTACTAGGATGAATAACTCGTATTTAAAGGGAATTCATGCTTCCAAAATAGTGCAATCCTAAATTAGGTAATTTTTCTGATTGCATGCATGATATTTACAACTCAGTGAATCATACAACTGATAATACATTGTCCCCGCACTCTAGTCTCAACTGGGTCTTTCTAAGAATCGACATGCATGAGTTTCTAAATGTATGTCAATTCTCAGAATCGACATATATGAAGTTTAAACATCAAGGGTCTAAATGGATTCTAGTGTCCAAAAAGCATCAAGTTAGAATACATAGGCTACAAATAACAACTAAACACTAAATATCATTATATGTAATCATCAAAATCATCCCCATTGCTAGAAATGGCATCCTCATCAATAAATACAAGATCACCCTCTAGCTTGCACTCCACTCCTATTCTAGCATGTTAAGGATGTTTATAGTTGTACTAGCGATCAGTGCTACTAGTGGATCATCATCCAATCCCATCCATCATAGGTTATCTCCATCAAATTGTGGGGTTTTACTACATGAAGATAATATTAGTGAATGGTTTTTGTTCCAAAAAGTGTCTCTTCTCTGTGTACATATGTTCAAAGATGAACCAATTGTGATGAGACTTTGAAGTGCTACAAGTTTGACTTAGGATTGGAATTGCAAACTTTTGCAATTGAGGACATTGGCTCTTAAATGATTCCCACCAACTTATGATAAATCATGAAATTGTAAAATGTTAGAAATTAAAAAAAGTAGTTTGGTACTTTAGCTAGAAATTCAAGAAGTACTTGAAACAATGAATAATTGAACTTAAAATTTTTTGAGATTTCTTACTTCACTAGTCATTTTGTGTGCAAATAGCCAAGACTTTACCAAAGGTACCAATGGCTCTACGAAAAGGACTAATGTGACTATGTATTTCCAACTATTACTCTTCATCAAGGATCATGCACATAAGAAAGTGTACAATCCATTGCTAACCTCCTTGGTTTGATCTTCTCCATAGTCAACTCAATAATGGCAATTTGGATTCAAGTAATACCAAATTTCATGTATAGGTCAAAGGAGTTGATTGTTCCATCTCCCATCAATGAAGTCCCAAATAGGTTGATATTTTTGTCTTCTATCCTTTTAGGTTTCCTTTGTTTTCTCTTTTCAATGAACTATGGCTTGATAATATATTTCATGGCCAATTTTTACCAATCTACCCTCAACAATGTTAAATCTCCTAATACTAGGCCATATTTATTTTCTTAGTGACAATTATTTATTTCTAGAAATTTATTTTAATTAACAACATAAATCCTCAATTACTGACAAATAAAATCTCTGGTATTTTTACATCTAGAAATATATCCAACGGAAATAAATAAGAGAGATCAATAACACATAGCAATAGAAAAATAATTCACCCACAACAATTCTCCATCATTTATTAATTTAGAAGATCAGGGTTTCAACCCACATAGAATTTACAAATAAAAATAAAGTGACTAGAACTTGCAACTCAGCCCCACTAGAATAATTCGGCCCAAGGAAAATTGGCCAACTAGAATTGACCTATGAAGAAATTTGTCCTAAAGAATATTGGCTCACCTCTCACCAAAAAATCGGTCTATGCACCTAACTCTCACTTGGCCTCTACACACTCAAAACTAAGCCCTAGAAAATCGGCCTTCCCAATAGCTGTGCCTCCTTCTCACTTCAACAATTCGACCTCTCCAACTCCCAACAAATTGGACTCCTAGAAACACCCCAAAATTATCCTCGTATTGTTCTTTCTTCTCCTCTGTCGAAATGAGCCTCACGCCCCAGAGAATTCACTCTGTCCTCCTTATGAAAATTGCTTTCCCAAAAATGTTGTAGCTACCTCCCTCTCTTGTGTTCTTATGTCTTCCCCTCTTTTCCATGCTTCTTTTATAATATTCATCAAACCCAAAACCCTAACCCTAATATCCCTTCTAGAAGATCTTGGAGATTAATGATTGAAATGATTTCTAAGTCACTTAAATAATTAAATTATTTATCCTTAGAAAATGACTTAATAGTCCACATAATTAATTGACATTCATTTTCGTACTTTTCCTAAGTTCGACTTAGGAAAGAAGACATAAATCACTTACTCCACCAATAAACCATCTAAAGAGGAAATAAATCATCTTCCACATGTTAAGACACCAAGTCTATGCAGAGGACCTTCTGAAGCTAACACATGTTTCAACGCTCCCACCTAGCAAGGAAGGGATTCTACATCACCCCCAACTTGCCTTGGTTCTTCACAAACTTCCATTTCACTAGAGGCTTAGTGAGGCTTTGTGAGAATATCTACCACTTGCTCCTTTGTAAAAATGTATTGTAATTTCAGAGCACCTCTCTAGACCCTATTTTTGATGAAGTGATATTTGATCTCGATATGCTTGGACCAATCATAAAACACAATATCCTTATAGATATTAATGCAACTATGATTATCACAATGAATCACCATTGGCACCATCACAAGGTCAAATAGTCCTGCAAACATCTTTTGAAGCTTCACTACCTCAAAAATCGACATACTCACTGCGATGTACTCATATTTTATTGAACTAAGTGCCACTGACTATTGCTTCCTCTTGTACCATGAGATCATGGTGGATCTCAATCTAAAGAAACTTCTAGACATGGATTTTCTGTCCACAACACTCCTTTTCCAATCTGAATCTATGTACCCTTGTAACTCCACTCCTCCAACTCTAACATATCTCAGTCCAAAGTCTACTATACCTCATATATAGCTTAGCACATACTTCAATCCCACCCAATGAACATGTATCGACTCCACCATGAATTAGATGAGTTTTTTCATAGAAAAACATATATCCAACATAGTATTGACCATATACATCAAGGAACCTATCAAATGCCTATACAGTGTGGGATCCACCAACTCACCTTTAGAAGCACTTAGCTTCTTGAAGTTAGTGATCATCAATGTATACATGGTCCTACAATCCTCCATCCTAAACCTCCTGAAGATCTTGACTACATATTTTCCTTGTCTAAGAAAAATATCTCCTAGGTGCTACCACACCTCCAATCCAAAAAGGTAGTGCAAAGCCAATGTCCTTCATCTCGAACTTTGAAGCAAGATCCTCCTTATACATCCCTATGAGCTTATTTAATCCTATCAATAAGTGATCATCCACATGGAATAACAAGATTAACGACTCACCCTCTGCAACAAATACATAATATAAGTTGGAGTCTTCCTCACTCTTGGTGACGCCCAAACCAAAAATATATCCATCGATCCTAGTGTACCATGCACATAGAGATTTCTTCAACCCACCTTCCTCAAGCTGCACGCATGATATTCTCTACCAAGCACCTCAAATCCCTAAGGCTACTCAATATACAACTCCTCTTCAATCACCCTATTGAGGAAAGAAAAATTCACATCCATCTGATGTATCCTCCACCCCATATCTGAAGAAATGGAGATAACTACTCTAATGGATGCATATCTGGTGATAGGTGAAAAAATATCCTCGTAATCCACTTCCTTCTTTTGGGAAAATCTTCTTTTCATGAACCTTGCTTTGCACTTCTCAACGCTGTTATCAATTGCATGTTTGATCTTACAGATCCATCAAAAAGTGACCACAGTCTTTCCCTTTGGTCTCAACACTATGTCCCATATATCATTCCTCATGATGGAACTATAATCCTCCACCATGGGATCCCTCAAGGCTCGCTCATCTACAACCTCCTGAAAAGTGGAAGGTTTGGATTTGTTGGCACTGCTCAATAATGCAAAATAACTAGAAAATCTTGTCGGTGGTTTTCTTTTCCTAAAGGTGCTACTAGGATCCTTCACATGCTCCTCAACATCCATCACGGTATGTTTGTCCCATCTTGACCTCCTCTTAATAGATCTCGAAGGAATATGTAGCTCATCCTCCAGATATATGGATTGTGTCCCTATTTCTGGTGCTACCGGTCCCTGTTAATTCTTTGGAGCTTCTCACTCCCAATCCTCTAACCTTGTTGTTTCTTTCTCATGAGACCTCCTAAGTGTCCTACCCTCATTAAATCTAACCTCCTGACTTAAAATAAGTTTTCTCTATCCTAGAATGTAGACTCGGTAGGCCTTTGATACCTCACTGAAGCCCACACATATGCCCCTTTTTTATAATGGATCCAACTTAGACGTCTTCTCCATGGGAATGTGGACATATACTAGATTATTTAGGACACGCAAATGGATCACATCCGATTTCACTCTTGTAAACATCTCCTCGAGATTCATGTCCTCCAATATCTTGTGAGGGCTCTTGTTCTACACATATACAACTATAGTGCATGCCTCTTCCCATAGAAACATAGGCAATCCTTGATCATATATCATTTCCCTTGCTGCCTCCATTATGGGCATGTTATTTCTCTTGGAAACCCCATTTTACTAAGGGTTGTAAGGTACCATGAGCTCCTTCTTATTCCTTGCCACCCTAGAAAAATATTGGAATTCATTGGAGGAATACTCACCCCATTATCTAATCTCTGCACCTTAATCTTCTTCCGAGTCCATTTCTCCAAAAGAACTTTGAACTTTTGAAATTGATCGAAGACCCCATCCTTGATCTTCAGGAAGTATATCCAAGTTTTTCTAGAAGTGTCATCTATGAATTTCATAAAGTAGAAAGGTCATGTGGTCGATGTCACATACATAGGACCACACATTTCTAGGTACACCAAGTCTAGCACTCCCTTAGAATTGGTCTCATTGTGAGGATACAAAACTTTGGTCTTCTTTCCAAATACACACCCTTTACACACTCCATCATGATCCACCCTAATCTCTGGAAAACTTGTAACCTGTAACAAAGGGAGAGCTCTGAAGTGTAGGTGTGCCATCCTCCTATTCCATATCTCAATCTTACTATCACTATCATGTATGATAGCCTTCACTTACTGTCTTGTCAATAGATAAATAGCCTTATCCATTCTCCCAATTACTTGCTTCTTGTCGGGATCAGTTCCTTTCAACCCAATGACCACATCACCTCAAGTAAATATGACTCTAGTCCTCTATCTTCTATCGTTGAAACTAAGAGGAGATTCTTCTACCAACCCACTACGTACAACACTTTGTTCACCTCCATGATACCGCCTGAGTCCATGTGAAACTCAATACTAGTAGTGCCTTCTCCTGCGTACTTGGCCTTATCACCAAGATCTACATGTATATCCCTAAGCTCCTTGGTCATGTTGGTGAAGACATCTTGAGATCATGTCATGTGACAAGATTCTCCACTATCCTCAAACCATACTCCTTTCGTGATGGCTCTATAAAGGCATGAAACCAAGGAAATTTTTTTCTTGAACTTTTCAACCATCTCATCCATCTATGCAATGGTTGTCAAAGATGTATTTCCCTTGCCCTTATTCTTGATTGGACACTAACTAGAAAGTACCCGAGCTTGTGACATGCAAAGCACTTGGATTTTCTCGTGTACTCCTCCTTTTTATTTTGTGAAGGTCCTCCTTCACTCTACTTTTGTTTAGCCTTCCCTTTCACCTTTTCACTTGTGTAGCAAGAGGAATCTCATATTTCTCCTTCGTTCATTGTCCTCTCGTTAGTGAGTTCTCTTAGATCTCCTTATGTATGAAGTCTGCATCCCACAACCAACTCCAATCAGGAAGTTGTTTCCTAGCAAGGATACCATCCACAAATGTGTCCCAATGCTTAGCACAACCCTTTAGAGAAACTTTAAAAAACTCTAAATCAATCGCTATTTCCCCTTCCACCTGCAAGCTCATCACGAGCCTATTGGATCCTTATGCAATAAGATGTTATAGTCTTAGATTTGTTCATCCTAATGTTGTTCAATTTCTCCTACAACACCATTTTAATATTTTCAATTGTGCTCTGATAAATTCCAGTCAAAGCTACCTGAATTCGACGTCTGATGTCTTTCCTTTATATACGAGGAATTATGTGATCCCTCACACCATCCAAAATTGCACACCTTTCTTTCATATCTTTGAGATTATGCTATGCTACAAGGTTTGGATCTGAAGGAACCTCAATGTCTGTTTTTACAATATCCCACAAACCATTCATTTTCAAAATCATGGTAATTCACTCCTTCCAAGGATTGAAATTAGTAGCCCCATCCAACCTATATTCATATCTAAAAGTACTTAGTGATGCAATATTCAAAAATCGACCATGATGTAGGCTTTAACCCTGTACAGAAATTACCTGCATACGAATTCTAAAACAAAGAAAATAAACAATGCGAGAGCATAACACATAAAACACATATGCACAGAGATTTCCCCTGGATCCCAAAACCGGGACTACCAGCTTGATTTTTCATTATATTCCTTTCAATGTTACAATACATATTTATACATGCCGAAGCATCCAATACCATGGACCGAAAAACCATCACGTCCAATACCATGGACCAAAAAAACATCGATCCAATACCATGGACCGAAAACCATCACGCCCAAAAAACATGTGCGAAAATCATGCACAAAACCATAGGTGGGTCCGCCCAACCTAACATAGGGTCCAAAACCAAAATTTTCTGGGGCACTGCCCCGGACCCCATAAAGTGGGCTTACGGGTACCCCTCAAACCCCCTGTTAACTATGTGGAAAGAATATAACACAACCCAACAATCTCCCACTTGTTGTTTTCTTTCCACAGGGGGCCACAGGAGAGCTTAGTCATTTTTCCAGCCAGGAAACGTCCATTGTTTCTCTACACCAAGAGAACTTCTCAGAGCTCACAGATTTTGTCAATGCATCTGCAGTATTCTTCAAAGTGTCCACCTTTACCAGCAACACCTTTTTGTCTTCTATCATATCCCTCACAAAGTGATACTGAACATCAATGTGCTTTGTCTTTGAATGATAAGCAGGGTTCTTTGCCAAGAAAATTGCACTTTGGCTGTCACAGTCTATCCTTATAGCTCCCTGTACTAACCCCATACTTGAACACAATCTCTGCAACCAAACTGCTTCCTTGCTTGCATGAGTGGCTGCCATGTATTCTGCCTCTGTAGTTGATAGTGCCACTACAGATTGGTTCTTACTCATCCAACTGACTGCACCTCCAAATAGGTTAAACACATACCCACTTGTAGATCTTCTCTGATCTAGATCTCCAGCCCAGTATGCATCAACAAATCCATGAATATCCAACACTCTGTCCAATCCTGGTCTTCCTTGGTAGCACAAACCATAATCACTAGTGCCACGCAAATACCTGAAAACCCGCTTCACAACTGTCCAGTGCTCCTTCCCTGGTTTTGACATAAACCTGCTCAATACTCCCACTGCATGTGCAATGTATGGTCTAGTACAGACCATTTCATACATCAAGCTATCGACTGCACTTGCATATGGAAGATGGGACATGTCCTCTTCCTCTTCTTGTGTCTTCGGGCACTGTTCAACAGATAACCTCACACCTACAGGAATAGGAACCTTCACCGGTTTACTATCTTGCATATTAAACCTCTGCAGTATTGTCTCAACATACTTCCTCTGGTTCAACCAGAGCTTCCTCTTTGCCAGATCTCTTTTAATTTCCATGCCCAAAATATAGTTTGCAGCACCGAGATCTTTCATGTCGAATTTGGAGGACAATTGGGTCCTCAAATCCTGGATAATTTCTTTGTCATT
>APFE030835623.1:73931-97239 GCA_000404065.3 Pinus taeda | reverse complement strand
ACTTTTCTCTGCATGAAAGTGCGTGAACTTTTCTCTGCATGAAAGGAACGTTTCTCTGCATGAAAGTGCATGAACTTTGTTGCACTATAATTTATCATCTGAGATGAGTGGGTTGCCATCAAGTACAACATATGTATCATAATGCCAACAATACTCCCCCTGAGTACCTGCGGAAAACTCTGAACGAGCTCCCCCTTTGTATATGCTCTGTGCTGAAATGTTGTCTGCAAAAAGATGTTCTACAAGAAAGAACATGACTCCATAAGTAACCTTCCTATCATCGAGACTCATACATACATCCATCTCCCATCCAAGTGGGAATACACTGGTAGACAAAACTTATTCATCCCAGGCATAATGGGGAAACCAAAATAGGCTGTTACATGACCTTGATATGAAAATAAGTACATGGCATAGAGACAAGAACAACTATCAGCAGAATCAACCTTCAGACCAGCACACATTGATCTACTCCACCAGAAAACACTTGAGAAATGAAACCAAGGACTTCTAAGATAATGCCAACAATGCGTCATTATAATAATATATGCTCCCCCTGAACCTGTGCCAGATGATCTCTGATAGACCCATTCGACCCACATAGACCGGAAAATGTACATGTATCCACCTGCGTACAACAGACAAGATTCAACAGTAGGATGATGCATCAACGACCCCCAGCTTCTGTCTGAGGTATTCAAATGTCTCCCTGGGCAATGGTTTGGTGAGTATATCAGCAACTTGTTCCTTAGAGGGAACATACTCCAATTTGACCTTTTATTCCAGCACTTGTTCCCGGAGAAAATGATACTTGATTGGTATGTGCTTGGTCTTTGAATGCATGACTGGGTTCTTTGAAATGCTGGTTGCACTTGTATTATCACATAAGATGGAGATAGGTGGATTACAAGTGATTTGAAAATCCTACAAAGTGTGCATCATCCAAAGAAGTTGTGTGCAACAAGATGCAGCAGCCACATATTCTGCTTCAGCTATAGATAAAGCAGTCAAACTCTGTTTCTTTTTGAACCAAGATACTAATCTGGAACCCATAAAGAATGCACCACCACTAGTGATTTTTCTGTCATCCACGCTTCCAGCCCAATCTGCATCTGTATAAGCATGAAGAGTGAGATCTGTATATCTAGGATAACATAGACCATAGTTTTGAGTTCCTTGAAGATACTTGAAAATTCTCTTTACTGCCTATAGATGAGTTTCCTTTGGATTTGCCTGAAATCTTCCAACTATTCCCACTGCATGCATGATGTATGGTCAGGTTCCTGTTAGATAGAGAAGACTACCAATCATAGATCTATAGGTTGGTTGATGTACTGCTGCCGAGTCATCATTTGCACTGAGGTTGCATCCTATCACCATTGGGGTACATACAAGTTTCGAATCTTCCATCCCATATTTCTTCAAGATCTGCTTGAGGTACTCGGTTTGAGATAAAAAGATACCGCCTTCATTTTGTTGGATTTGTAAACCAAGAAAATATGTCAGATCTCCAATCAAGGACATTTCGAATTCTTTCTGCATCACCAAGGCAAAATTTTGACTCATAGATTCTTCATTGCTGCCAAATATGATATCATCAACATACACAACAAGTATTAGAAATTTGTAATTTTCAATTTTTATATAAAGATTGCTATCTGCCGATCCTTTTGAAAAACCTTGTTGATGAAGGTATTTGTCCAGACGATAGTACCAAGCCCTTGGAGCCTGTTTAAGACCATAGAGAGTCTTCTTAAGTCTGCATACTAGTTTTGGATCATTTCCAAGAATGAATCCATCTGGTTTCTCAATGTACACTTCTTCTTCTAAGTCTCCATTCAGAAAGGTATATTTCACATCCATTTGAAATACTTTGAATTTCTAAAAGCTAGAGAGAGCAAGGAACATTCTGATGCCCTCAAGTCTAGCAACGGGAGCAAAAGTTTCTTCAAAGTCTATTCCTTCTTGTTGAGCACACCCTTTACAAACAAGTCTGACCTTATTTCTAACAACTTCCCCATTTTCATTCAACTTGTTTTTGAATATCCATTTTGTCCCTATGATATTCTTATCTTTTGGTCTAGGAACCAACTCCCAAGTGTTGTTCTTTTCAATTTGCTCAAGTTCATCATCCATTTCCTTGACCCAACATTCATCTTTGCATGCCTCTTTTACATTTTGTGGCTTAGTGGAGGAGAGCAATGCCAAATAGCTTGAAGCTTCTGCTATTGCTCTTCTTGTTTGTATACCAGCCTCTTTCTGCCACAAAATCTGAGATTCTGGATGATTCTTCTGAACGTACCTGGATGGAGTCTTTTCTTCTATCCTTATCTGTTCTTCTAGTGCCTCCATTGGTCTTTCTTCTTCATCATGAAATCTGATTTGATGGATGGATAGTCCTCTTCAACTTCGAAATCTTCAGATACTTACCTACCTAGGAGTGTTTCATCTTCATCAACCACTACATCAATACTTTCAACAATTTTTCCAAGCCTTTTATTGTAACACTTGTATGCTTTGCTGTGGGGAGAGTAACCGAGAAGAATGCCTTCATCTGCTCTGGGTTCAAACTTCCCAAGATTTTCATCAGTATTTTTGATGTAGCATTTACTCCCAAAAATTTTGAAATATTTTACCGAAGGAGTCTCACCATACCAGAGCTCATGAGAGGTTTGAGTGTTGTTCACCCGGATGTTTGTTTTGTTGAGAATAACAATTGCAGCAAATGCGGCTTCACCCCAGAAAGTTGCGGGAGTTCTAGACTCATCAAGCATATCACAAGCCATTTATTGAACCATTCTGTTCATCCTTTCCACTACTCCATTTTCCTGAGGAGTCCTGGCTGTAGAGAATTCTCTTTTTATTCCATGTTCTTCACAAAAATCGAAAAATTCATTTGAGGTAAACTCCCCACCTCTATCAGATCTAAGGCATTTAATTTTTTGATATGATTCGTTTTCAACCAAATCTTTAAAGGATTTGAATTTTTTGAAGGCTTCATCTTTGTGCTTCATAAGTCCTATCTAGACCATCCTTGAATAGTCGTCATTGAATAATATAAAGTATTCTTCTCCCCGAGGTGACCTTTTCCTAGACGAACCACACACATCAATATGGACAAGCTCAAGTGGCCTGCTAGTTGATCCTTCCTTCTCAGGGAAGTTAATTCTGGTTTTCTTACCAAACTGACATGACTTGCATATTGTATTGTCTGGAATTCTGATGTTTGGAAGACCACGAATTGCCTGGTATTTGCATGCTTTCCTTATTTGTGAGAAGCTTAGGTGCCCAATCTCCGGTGCCATAGCCAGTGTTCATCATTCTTGCTTAGATAGCATTGGTGCTGTCCTTCTTTGAATATATATAAATTATTTGGAGTTCTTATGCCTTTGATCACTATTTCTCCTGTATCAAGATCACGAACACTACATCCATTTGATCAAAATATTACCTCAGTTTCTTGATCGCACATCTGACTGACACTCAATAGATTATGCTTTAAGCCATCAACATACATAACATTTCCAACTTTGACCTTTTATTTCAACAGAACAGAACCTTTACCTTTTATGAGTGCAGGGGTGTCATTTCCAAATGAGACCTTCTTCTCCTTTTCTAAGGCACTATACGACTGAAGTTTTTCCTTATCACCCGTCATATGTTTTGAACATCCACTGTTGATGTACCATTGATTTTCCTGCCCTTCCGCATATAAGGCTATACCACATCTTTCTGGTTGTAGTTCTTTCATTCTCCATGTTTTGGCACTTGAGGCTTTTTCCTTCTGAGTTGTTTGCCGAAACCTGCTCCTGCATTCAGACTCTTCATGACCGAAGTTGTTACAAATAGAACATTCAATTTCGTTTTCAAGAGTAGAAAAGTTATTGTAGGTTCTTTTCATGATCCCAGTCATACTTCTTTGTTTTTGAGCTTCTCTAGTCATGATTGTCTTATAGGAAGCACATTGAGCTGCTTTGTGACCAAAGTTATGAGAAGAGAAGCATTGGCCATTGAAGAAACTCTTGCGATTATCAAATCTACCAACCAAACGATTGTAGTTTCTACTGTCATCCATTCTTGAGGTAGATTGAGAAGATTTTACCTGTGGCTGATTGTAGCTTCTGTTCATCCTTAAGGTGGATTGCCCGCGATTTACCTGGTATTCTTTGTTCATTCTTGAGGTAAATTATCCCTGATTTACTTGGTGATCTCCATTGGGCCTTTGCTCACTCCTCCTTGCTGCATCAAGATAACTTTTGGAGGTGGATGGTTTATGTGCTTGAGATGTTTCTTCATTATATCCCAGACCTGTCTTGATTAGGGGAGAACGCTGCACATTGATAATCTCATCTAGAGTTTCAGATCCTTTAACAAATCTAAGATTAAGAGCTTTCATTTTCTCAATCTCTTTTCTAAGTCCCACAATTTCACATTCTAACTTTTCATGATGTTTTTCCCTTTCAGCCAGTTGAAATTGGAGAGTATCAATAATCATATTTTTCTCTTCTAAACAAATTTTGAGTTTAGAAATCTCTTCATAAAGACCTTCTTCATCTATAGCATCAATGAAATCATCATCTTCAAAAGCCATTAAAATTCTATAATTATTACCTCGTTCATCTTCATCACTATCTGAGAGTCCATTACTGTCTTCATGAGTGTAGTAGCTTTTCTTACTTACATTCTATTTCTTGTTCCATCTAACAGGTTCCTTAACTTTGTCAAGCTTGTCTTTCTGAGGACACTTGGTAGCATAGTGATCGACTCTTCCACAAGCAAAGCATTTGAAGGGTAACTTACCTCTGAATCTTTCAGCTCCCCGTTGAAGGTTCTTGACAAAATTTGATTCTTCCTCTTCTTCTGACATATGTCCTGACTCATAGTAATCTCCTTTTCCTGAAGCCTTGAATGCAGCTTCTCTCCTGTCTGAAGGTCCTCCTTTCCTCATTTCATAAGGGGTTAGAATTCCGTGTAGCTATGACATGGTAATTTTCTGTAGATTCTCCTTTTCTTCTATTGCATAAACTTTTGATTCAAACTTAGGAGACAAAGATCTTAGAACCTTTTCAACCACAACCGCCTCTTTTATTTCTTCACCCAAGTTTTTCATACAATTAACAATATCATCTATTCGTAGGAAATAGTTAGCCACACTCTCATCATTGTACATTCTGAGATTTTCATACTGAATTCTGAGGGTTTGAAGTTTTGCTCGTTTTACCTGTTCATCTCCTTCATAGCTCAGAACGATCTTGTCCCATATTTATTTTGCGGCTTTATACTGCATAACCTTGACGAATTCGGATTGAGATAGACATCCTAATAGAGTATTGACAGCCTTTGCATTTGTTTCAAACTGCTTCTTCTCAGTCGGATCTTTGGGAGTTGCTGATGGAAAAGTGTACCCTGTATCTATGATATCCCAGACTTCTGTACTAAGAGGTTGAAGATAGGCAGTGACTCTTACCTTCTAATAGACGAAATTGGTCCCATCAAAAATTGGTGGCCTGATCGATGCTTCTCTCTCGTAGTTGCTCATGATGATAGATCTTCCTTCAAGCGATCAAGCTTCTTCTGAAGGACCTGCTCTAATACCAATTGTTGGAAATAATACTGAGGGGGGGGGTGAATCGGTATTATCAAACTCTTATCAATTTATACAAATATTTTCAGATCTGACAATTGAAACTTGCATATACCTTCCAAACTTATAATTTAATTTATTCTTCAGATGTTTGTCATTAATCTGTATGTGGGAACCATAGAACAATGAGAAGGAACACAAAATAGATAGTCACACCAAGGAACACAAGATGTAAGGTGGAAACCCAATGTGGGTGAAAACCACCTGCTACAATATGTCTCTATCTTCTTTCAATTAGAAACTTCTTCTTACAATGATATTGTACTGGTGCAGTCTTTTACCAGTACGCAGGCTACAACCCTCTCTCATTTTCCAGCTTCTTCTGGAAGGGAGCTACAACCCCCTTAGCTCTTGTACTAGCTAAAATAATAGTACGTAGGTGCTGACCTACAGAAGGCTACTACCTTCTCTTTCCTTACAAGGACCACGTTTCATCAATTTTCAAACTGGATCCAAAACATCATGTACATGTGCATCACCCAATCTCCTTTAAACAAATAACTTCTCAGAATGCAGTAACCAGAAAATAACACTAGTAACCAGACACCAATTTAAACCCAGATCTCTGCAGAAACAGATAAAAGACAGCTAAAATATATTTCAAGAAAGGTCCGCAACTTCACCGAAGGAAACCTACGGATATCCGCACTTCTACCGTGACGAGTCTGCACAGCTCCGCACTTGCACTGTCTACTATTCAACGCACCTCTGCACCTGCTTCGCCGATTCAAATGCGCACCTCCACACCTGCTTCTTCTCTGGTTCTGCGTACCTCCGCACTGCGTCATTGCCACTCCTGCGCACCTCCGGATTTAGACAGTTTATCAGTTCTCAAACATACCCCAGACTGTCGAAATCACAGATCTGTTCATGCGTAAAAGGGATCCCAACTCTTCAGTAGATCTGACTTATAATGCTCTAGTTTCTCCTTGATTCAGATTCAACTATGTCTCACCAACCGATTATCAGAAATTCAGATCTTGCTCTTCTTAATATTTTCGACACTTAGATTTAGCCAAATGATCTCCTTTCCTTTTTATAGGCTAGGCCTCACTCAAAACCATGGACCAAAACCATTGAGAAACAATACCACGGACTCAATACTTGGGTTCAATTATTTTGGATGCAATACCACGGACCAAAACCATAGGATCAAAAACTATCGGACTAATACCATGACCAACCATAAGATTTCCCATGTGCATTCTCTTTTCTCTGCACGAAAGTGCGTGAACTTTTCTCTACATGAAAGGAAATTTTTCTCTGCATGAAAGTGCGTGAACTTTTGGTTCACTATAATTTATCATCTGAGATGAGTGGGTTTCCATCAAGTACAACATATGTATCATAATGCCAACAATCTCCCCCTTTGGACTTGATGGCAACAACAACCAATCACTCTCCCCCTTTGACATCAAGGGCAAAGGGGCGGACTACCATACTCCCCCTGAGTACCTGCTGAAAACTCTAAATGAGCTCCCCCTTTGTATATGCTCTGTGTTGAAATGCTGTCTGAAAAAAGATGTTCTACAAGAGAGAACATGACTCCATACATTATAAGTAACCTTCCTATCATTAAGACTCATACATACATCCATCTCCCATCCAAGTGGGAATACACAAGATAGAGAAAACTCATTCATCCCAGGCATAGTGGGGAAACCAAAATAGGTCGTTACATCACCTTGATATGAAAATAAGTACATGACATAGAGACAAGAACAACTATCAACAGAATCAACCTTCAGACCAGCACAACAGTTGATCTACTTCCACCAAGAAAACTCTTGAGAATTCAAACCAAGGACTTTAAAGATAAATGCCCAACAATGCATCATTAGAAGAATATATGCTCCTGAACCTGTGCCAGATGATCTTCTGATAGAACCCATTTGACCCACATAGAACCGGAAAATTGTACGATGTTCCACCTGCGTACACAAGACAAGATTCAACAGCAGGATGAATGCATTTCAAACACCCCAGCTTCTGTCTGAGGTATTCAAATGTCTCCCTGGGCAATGGTTGGTGAGTAATCACCCACTTGTTCCTTGGAGGGAACATACTCCTCCAATTTTACATTTTGTTCCAAAGCACTTGTCTCTGGAGAAAATGATACTTGATTGGTATGTGCTGGTCTTTGAATGGCCATGATTGGGTTCTTTGAAATGCTGATTGCACTTGTATTATCACATAATATGGAGATAGGTGGAGTACAAGTGATTTGAAAATCTTGCAAAGTTTGCATCATCCAAAGGAGTTGTGTGCAACAAGATGCAGTAGCCACTTATTCTGCTTCAGCTATAGATAAAGCAATCGAACTATGTTTCTTGCTGAACCAAGATACTAATCTGGAACCTATAAAGAATGCACCACCACTAGTGCTTTTTCTGTCATCCACGCTTCCAACCCAATCTGCATATGTATAAGCATGAAGAGTGAGATCTGTATCTCTAGGATACCATAGACCATAGTTTTGAGTTCCTTGAAGGTACTTGAAAATTCTCTTTACTGCCTGAAGATGAGTTTCCTTTGGATTTTCGTGAAATCTTCCAACTATTCCCACTGCATGCATGATGTTTGGTCAGGTTCTTGTTATATAGAGAAGACTACCAATCATAGATCTATAGGTTGGTTGATGCACTACTGCCGAGTCATCATTTGCACTGAGGCTACATCCTGTCACCATCGGGGTACATACAAGTTTCGAATCCTCCATCCCATATTTCTTCAAGATCTGCTTGAGGTACTTGGTTTGAGATAAAATGATACCGCCTTCATTTTGTTGTATTTGTAAAACAAGAAAATATGTCAGCTCTGCAATCAAGGACATTTCGAATTCTTTTTGCATCACCAAGGCAAAATTTTGACTCATAGCTTCTTCATTGCTACCAAATATGATATCATCAACATACACAACAAGTATTAGCAATTTGTCATTTTCAATTTTTATATAAAGATTGCTATCTTGCCGATCCTTCTTTGAAAATCCTTATTGATGAAGGGGTATTTTGTCCAGACGATAGTACAAAAGCCCTTGGAGCGTTTAAGAAACCATAGAGAGCCTTCTTAAGTCCTGCATACAAGTTTTGGATCATTCCAAGAATGAATCCATCTGGTTTGCTTCCAATGTACACTTCTTCTTCTAAGTCTTCCATTCAGAAAGGTATTTCACATCCATTTGAAAATACTTTGATTTCTGAAAGCTAGAGAGAGCAAGGAACATTCTGATGGCCTCAAGTCTAGCAACGGGAGCAAAGGTTTCTTCAAAGTCTATTCCTTCTTGTTGAGCATACCCTTTACAAACAAGTCTGGCCTTATTTCTAACAACTTCCCCATTTTCATTCAACTTGTTTTTGAATATCCATTTTGTCCCTATGACATTCTTATCTTTTGGTCTAGGAACCAACTCCCAAGTGTTGTTCTTTTCAATTTGCTCAAGTTCATCATCCATTTCCTTGACCCAGCATTCATCTTTTCATGCCTCTTTTACATTTTGTGGCTCAGTGGAGGAGAGTAATGCCAAATAGCTTGAAGCTTCTGCTATTGCTCTTCTTGTTTGTATACCAGACTCTTTGGATGCAGAAACCTGGTTTTATCCTTCCCCAATACTGCTTCTGGTGAGACTGTAGCCTTCACGATGCGAGTAGTTGCTAAAAGGGCCAACAATTTAGGATTTTGTTGGTTAGCACAACTCACTTTGAACTTGGGTTAGGACCCTTCAAGCCAACAAATGGTTTTGTTGCTGGGATTGAGATCCATTTGAGGGATGTGTGATAAGTGGTTCCTTACTAAGAAAGAGATCGAAAAGTGGATAGATTGAAAACCCCATGTGTTTGCAGACCAAGAAAACAGGAATTCACGCCTGTCAAAGGAAGAATCGTTGAATATATATCTATTCACAGACGAACACGAGATATTATTCTCCTCTTTTCTGTGCGAATTACACGAGTGGTTGTCTAAATTGGTAGACAATCAGGGTACGTGGAAGCTTGATGACCCTATTGTGTGGACCCCGGAACTGGTGAAGCAGACAGTCAGGGTACGTGGAAGCTTGATGACCCTATTGTGTGGGCCCCAAAACTAGTGAAGCGCTTGGAGGCTTCAGAAAAAAAAAAGAAAAAAATAAAATAAAATAAAATAAAAAAGAAAAAAAAAAAGAAAAAAAAAAAATTGCGTGACTTGTCATCTATTGGATCAATAGTATTATGGGAGGGTTCATTACTGAGTTTGCGATCGATACGTCCACTAGTTATAGCGAAGAAGAGCACAAGTTTATCAAGGGGCCAAAAGGTAAGTACCTGCAATCTTTGAAGACATGGATTAAAATGTTATTATGTGAAAAGTGGTTTATGCCTTTAAATTGATGTTTGGGACTACATGAAGTGGAAGAGGGTTCAAAAGGAACCCAGATTCAGGTGTCCAATATAGTTCGTTGTTGGGATCGTTTAATAGTGATGACGAAAGCAATATTCTGAAGACATTGTGAGGTGCGATGTAGACTATGAACCAGGGTATCGTAGGGATACCACATCCATCCACTCCACCTCCACCCACAACTCCACCTCACACACCTACACCACTGCTTCCACCTCCACCTCCATCATTTAGCATGGCAAACATGATGAATATGCATGTGTTTAAGGGTTTGAGGACTGAAGACCCTGAGAAATTTTGGTTTGTAATAGATGTTGTATGGAAGGCACAACAGATTACAAATGACTACATGAAGAAATCGTCACTGGTTACAATGCTACAAGATAGAGTGCTCAGTTGGTATATCAAGTTTTGTTTGGGTAAACCCAATGCGACTATGCTAGAAACACAACAAGCATTGAACAATGAGTTTAAGAAACCTAAATTGCAAGCCCAATTAGTGATAGAGTTTAAAGAGATAGAGTTTAAAGAGATCGAGTAGAGGGTAAATGAGTCTGCATGGGACTTTGATCAAAGACTTAAGTGTCTGATTCAGAAGGCTAACATGGGTATCACACACCATCAACACAAAGACTGGTACATTTCTTTGCTATTGCCTCATCTAAGATTATCAATGTTGTAACAAAAAATAGGAACACAAGCTTTTGCTCTGGAGATTGCCATGAGATTGGAGGCTTCACCTGTGCTAGATAGAAATCTGGGGGTACAACAGATTCAGTCAAAATTGGCCAGCCTACATATGGATTTACAGAGCCTCAAGAAGGGAAAAGAAGTCCAGCCAGAGGTGCACACAAAGGTTTGGTGTTTGAAATACAAAGGCCATGGTCATGATAAGGACCACTGCCCAGTCTATTATAATTATCTTATAGGGGGAAACCCTGTCCCCCTAAAGCCAGAAAACATTGTTGGGATAAGTACAAGAGTAGCATTATGGTGCACTATTTTTCAAATTTTTGGGAAGCACACGACGAATAATTGTCATCTTCTGCAAAATTTTGTATAGACCCCACAACAAATTTTCTGCACTTTCTGCAAATTGGTAGGTCATGATGAGTGCAACTACCGAAGTTATGAACTAATGATGGAAAGGACCCCTACATATAGAATGTAGGCATAAAATCAGCCTCAAGATCAAGGCATGGGTGCTGTTCGCAGAGGATTCCAAGGATGAGGAAGAGGCTGAGGAGGAGGAGCTAGAAGGGGTCATGGAGAGATTATTTGTTACAACTATGGGGAGGCAGGTCATTTTGCACATGACTATCAGAATATGACACACCCCTCCTGTCAGTATTGTAGGTAGTTTGACCATGTCATAAAATATTGCCCAAATATTATAGCAAAGATGAAAAAAAAGAAGACTCAGATCCAACCACCAATGCAAAATATCCAAATGATGAGAGAAGAGCCTTGCGAAGATGATCCTAATATCAATATTGTGATGTGAAGTAGTATAGCTACTGGAGCTGATAAAAGGAAGCAGTTAGAAGCTGATGGATGGGTAAGTAAGGCTACTGAAAAGGAAGTTGGGTTTGATTTAAGAAAAGCGAAGGAAACCTTTATGGAAGATAAAAAGAGCTTCTCATAAAATTCTACATTAGGAAGGTAGGAGAAGCTCAAAGGGAATGATGTTGCACAGGACATAGACCCTTCGTTATTGACAACATTTTTGAAGACTTGCATGAAGCTTCGAAGGGATAGGAAGGGGGTAGAAGAGCTACAAAAACTAATAGATAACTATAATGGTAAAAATAAACCTCTACTGGAATAGAGTGTAGTACGTAAAGTGGGCAAAAACACAAAGCGAAATGGTCATGAGATGAGATTGATTGCGTAGATTGGAGAGTATGAAATGGATCAAGTAATTCTTGATTTGGGATCTAATGCAAACATTTTGCCGAAGAAAACTTGGGAAAGAATGGGGAGACTTGTGCTGTAGTGGTCTCATATCAAGCTACACATGGTGAACCAACAAAATATCATTCCTATGGAGCAGGGTAATGGTATATATTGAAGGAGCAAGCACTCTAGCTGATTTTGAAGTGATCAAGATAGTCGACTATAACAACCCTGTCCCATGCTACTTGGAACTGATTGGGCCTTTGACATGGACGCGGTCATAAATCTCAAAAAGTACAGAATGACATTGGAAAGGAAGGATCTCATGGTTAATGTTCCATTGGATCCAACTGAAGGTGCATGATATACTAAACTGGTCTGTGATTATGAAGAAAATAATGATATTGATAAGATCTATAAGATCACTACACATGATGAGGAATGGATCAACCCCACCGCGGATGGATGAGTCATCTGGGATAGGGATAGTTCCTCCACTTCAAATTCTGATGAGGAGCTTAAGCATTGGCAGAACTGATTACATGAAGTATCATCGCTACGCTGTAATAGGCTTACAAAGTCGCTCTGATGCATATCCACTTAGGTATGAAATTTACCTTATTATAGTGGTTTAGAAGATGTTAATTTGATTTTGGATAAGTTTGAAAGGGATGTATCATAAGAACATTGGTTCCAAGCTCTAGATATTGCATTGCGAGCTATGCCTACTTGTTGGTGGGGTACGCACAAGGAAATCTTCGCCGACTGGAAGGAGTACCAGAGAATGATGAAGTTGAGGTTTGGGTATGCCAATACCCACATGGTGGAGAAATATACAAGGAAGGATGATCCACACGAGAATTTTTCGTGATGGAGAAGAACCATAGCAGGAGTGGGTTCATATCTTTTGTCATACTTTGGACACCATCCCAATGAACTAGTATTTGGAAACTGAGCTGTGACACGAGACCGCAGAATGGGATATCCTGAAGGAGAGATTTATGTTAACTTTTAGCTTTGAAGATGGGTTTGAGTGTATAGATGAGGCACCACAAGAAATCAAAGTTGTGATATTAAAACTGCCTGAAGAGCTAATTGAGTGGGTACAGCCAGATTGGAATACGCAGATGTGCCATGCACTTGAATGCTATATGTGACCAGAGAGGTGGGCGAAGAAGATCCCAGAAACATAAATATTCCTGAGTCTAAAGGACAATGCGAAGTTGAGGGGCCTAAGGAAGATATCCCTAATATATCAGAGCCTTTAGAAAACAAGCAAGTGAATATTGGGTCAGAAGCTCAGTCGAAGTTTGCAAATATAGGTGACTATTGGGATGAAGATACAGGTGATAAGGTTACAGAGTTTTTGCATGAGTGTCAAGACTTGTTTCCCACTAATGTCTATAATATAAAAGGGATAGTAGGGGATTTGGGCATCATGAAGATCAATTTGAATCCAGATGCGAAGTCCATAAAGCAACACCCCTACTGATTAAATCCCAAGTATAAGGAAAAAGTGCACAAGGAGTTGGATAAGATGTTGGAAGCTAGGATCATTGAAGTTGTCGAGGAATCAGACAGGGTGAGTCCCATGTTAGTTCAAGAAAAAAAGCAGCAGGATGAAATCCAGATATGCATAAACTTGAGGAAGTTAAATGACGCATGTGTCCATGATCCATTCTCTACGTCGTTTACAGATGAGGTACTGGAGAATGTTGGAGGGAAGGAAGCCTACTCGTTCATGGATGTGTTCTCAGGGTACCACTAGATCAAGATCACATCGGAGGATCGAAGTAGGACCACCTTTGCGACTGAGTGGGGTTGTTTTCAATATATTATAATGCATTTTGGGATGAAGAATGCGTTTTCAATCTTTTCATGAGTAGTAATTACAACCTTCAAGGAATTTATCCACAAATTTTTGGAGGCCTACTTTAATTACTAGACAATGTTTGGATTGGTAAAGCGCCATGTTGCTAGTTTGCACCTCATGTTGGATAACTGTCGAAGACATCAGATATCCCTTAACCTAAAAAAGTGCATATTCTACGTATCTTAGGGAATAATTTTGGGTCATGTGGTTTGCAAGTAGGTATTGATGGTAGACACTGTGAAGATAACAATCATTATTAATTTGGAGGCCCCGAAGAATGTTAAGAAGTTGCACGCAACATTCGGCCATACCAGATATTATAGAAAGTTCATCAAGGCATATGCACAAATAACTGCATCAATGGAAAGACTATTCAAAAAGGATGCAAAATTCTCCTGGGATGAGGATTTCCAGAAAATTATGTATGTTTTGAAGGAGGAAATGGTCACCGTGCCCATTTTGGTTTTCCCTAATTGGAAAAAGGAGTTTCATGTTTATGTAGATGCATCTTGTATTGTGGTAGGTGCGGTGTTGACCCAACCAAGTGACAAAGACATTGACCACCCTATAGCATTTGTAAGTAGAAAGTTGTTGAAGATGGAAAAGAATTACTGGACCACAGAGCATGAAGGGCTAGCTATGGTGTATGTGCTGTAGAAATTTCGGCACTATCTATTGGGAGAACACTTCAAGATGTATACAAACCATTTTTCTCTAAAATAACTGGTCAACAAGCCTGTGTTGGGGGGGCAGATTTGCAGGTGGTTGTTTATATTCCAGGAATATGATTTTGAGGTAATTGTAAAGCCAGGATGCTGAATTTTGGTCCTAATCACCTCTCATGGATTGAGACAGGTGATGAGCCCACAAGTTTGGAAGACGGGTTAACTGATTCACAACTTTTCATTGTTTGCGTTGTAGACGATCACTTCACAGATATAATTTAATTTTTGTCTACAAGGTTCAACCCCGTAAGGATATTCAATGTAGCAGAAGAAAGAACTTGTGGTATGGGTAGTTGGATTTTGTGTGATCAGTGGACACTTATACAAAATGGGCTCTAATGAAATATTGCACAGATATGTCTTATAGTATGAACGACCAATCATTCTTGCAGAAGCACATTGAGGAGTAGAAGGAGGACATTACATAGGGAGAGAGACTGCGCAGAAGATCCTGCACATAGGAGTTTGGTGGCTTATGGGGCATAAGAACTCTAAGACCTATTACAGGGCATGTGGTGTTTGTCAAAGGACGGGGAGACCATCACAAAGGGATGAATTTCCACTAAATCTGCAAGTGACATTACACGTGTTCGATAAGTGGGCAATAAACTTTGTGGGTCTAATTCAGCCACCAGGGAAAAAGGTGGGGGCTAGATATATTATGACAATGGCTAAGTACTTGACCAGGTGGGTAGAAGCACAACCTGTCAAATACTACAGCGCAACTATAGTCGCGAAGTTTATCTTCAACTTTATTTTCGCTCGGTTCAGATGCCTTAAAATTTTAATGAGTGATAGGGGCACGGACTTCATAAATGAAACAATTGCTGCGATGCTTGAGGAATTCCAGGTATATCATTGGAAGAGTATGTCTTATCACCTCAAGCCAATGGTACAGTAGAAGCCTTCAATAAAATTCTAGAGAGTACTTGGACACAGTTCTCCAACGAGAAGCGAAATTACTGTGATGTGCACATACCGACAGTGCTTTGGGCGTACAAGACTACTAGTAAGAAGTTGATAGGCTAAACCTCATTTAGATTGGTATATGGGAAGGAGGGCATAATGCCCATGGAATATATTGTGCCCAATTTGTGGATTGCAGCTTTGGCAGACATGGTTGATCACGATACTATGGAGGAGCAACTCATGCAACTGGTAGAACTAGAAGAGGATTGCTTGTTAACATGATTTCATCAACAAGTGTAGAAGGACATGAAAAGGCATGGCATGATCGCCATATAGAACAACACACCTTCAAGATTGATGATTTAGTGTTTCTTTATGACAATAAATTTACAAAATTCCTTGGGAAATTTCAAATGCATTAGTTAGGACCTTATGTTGTTAAGGAAATTACAGATGGTCGTGCAGTTTAGCTCATGAAGCTGAATGGGGACTTATTCCTAGGAAAATTCAGTGGTAGTCAATTGAAGTTGTATAGGGGTGATCTTGCCCCTACACAATGACTATATGATTGTGGGATAGTCTTAGTACTCTAGGAAACTACAAGGAAGTATAGAACTATAAACTACACTTCCAAAAAATTGGAAAGCCAAAGTAAGGGGGTTATGCAATGGATTGGAGTAAGGCACCGAGGGGAGCTGCATCGAAGGAGTTGTGTCAAAAGGTTAGGTTAGGAAGCACTGTAGATGATTGGATGGTGAAATTTTTGTTGAAAGGAGCGGCGAAGATGCATTTATGGAGCATATCTTTGGAAATCTGCTACCAAAGATGCATTAATGATTTGAAGTTGGAGGGAACCATTGATTTGAATTCAAATTCATCTATAAATATGGCATGCCACTTCGCATTCGAACACTTTTCTTCTCGAGAGTCTGCCTTAATATTTTTCACCATGCTTTGTGCCAAGAGCAGAACTATATGTCTCAGCCAGATTGGGAGGAAAGCTTTTCATGATTAGGGTTCAGAAATGTGCCTAAATACTTTCCTAAGAGTTTTCTTAAAAAAAATGGCTGCAACTCCCCCTGAGGCACAGGCAACCCCATCTATCCCTGCAGGATTTCTGGCAATGGAACCTAGGTCTCCTAGATCTAATCCTTCTACATCCAAGGTAGCAAATAAGAAGGAGAAGAAGCCTCAGTAGGTCCTAGTGAGGCAGTCACTGTGGAAAAACCCCATGGAAATCCACCAAAAGGGGAATATGGATCGAGCTCAACAGCCGACAGAGCCAATGCATTTAGATGAAGAAGAACTATGCAAAGGTGTAGAGGAAGTTGATGTTGAGGAGGGTGAGCCGACGGCTCAGCTGTCAAAGTATATTCCACCACGAAAGGCCACGACTAAAGTACCAAAGGATCTAAACAATGCGATGTTCATGGTGCCCATGCCACTATTGCCGGAGAAGGTGGTGTTTGACATGCATTATTGTCCTACATACCGACACTCAAGATGGAGGATTGGGACTTAGGGGACCATGAGAAATTCCCTCAGTTAGCGCTGAGAAAATACCTCTCCAATGTATATTATTAAGAGTCAAAGGTCACGCAGATGGAGCCAATGAAATGGGTAGATGGTGTTGGCATCATAGGTTTCATAAACATGCTTTGGGTGTCGCACTTGAGTCAAACCAACATAAACACTATATGTGGGCGCCAATTACTCACACTAGTGCATGATGGGTGTCTCTGGATGGGAGAACCCATCTTGATCATAGACATGTTAATCCACTGGATTACATTGCTTCCATATCAAGGAGTGGATCCTACCGAGGAATTTGGAGGAAAAAAGTTGGAAAAGAAGCTCATAGACCAAATGAAGAGCGAGTCCTAATAAAGAAGCTGAGTAGATACTCCATCCGCTCTATCTTAGATCCCGCAGTGCAAGTTATCGCGCAGATATTAGCAGGGAAGATAATGCGTAAGTGTCATGCAGATGATGTACGAACACCAATTATCTCTTTGGCTGTACAATGCGCCAAAGGAGTCCAGTATAACTGGACTCAGTGTTTATGAAAGGAGTTTCTGGAGAATTTCAGAGAGGCCCAGGATTAGGGAAAGGCATTCCATTATGCCTAGTTTTTGTTATTGATAACATTGGTGGCTTGGAGGAACCCTAAGGAGAGTCAGTTTCCTCCACATGAATTAGACCTTCCAGAGGCAGCGAAGTTTTCTTCGCTCTGGGCTACCAGCGACCCCATGCGCATCACAAAGGCAAAGGTCTTTTGGGTCCTTTTTGAGATGTAACAAAGGACGATGATCAACTAGAGGCTGAGGTTATCACCCACATTGTACGTGTAGTATGAAACCATAACTGACTTCAAAGCAAATTTCCACAATCTGTATATTCGTACGAGGAGGGATCCCATGAGGACATGGAACAAGTTGCCTTACTTGGTGGCCGAGGAGGATATAGCAGGGGTAGGTAGCAAGTGGCCAAGTGACTGGCTCACCCCTTTAGATCTCAACGCAAGTACGAGTAAGGTTGTTGAGGGTTCAACTACGCAAATGATGACAATAGAAAAGAAAAAATAAGCATACACAACTTCTGCTTGTGAAAAAGCTGCATAAAAGAAGGAAGTTGTTGCATGAGAGAAATAAGTGATAGCCAAACAAAAAGCATCACAATATACCATGACATCGCTGACCACCATCGACGTTGAGGAGTCAGACACATAGAAAACATCAGAGAAGGAAGGAACAAAGGAAGAAGAGGAAGGGGATGCAGAGTTAGAATGCCCCTTTGTGGTTAAGAAAAGGAAGAAGCGGACCTCAACTGCACCGCGCAAGAAACAAAATATTGACCAATTAGCAGGCGCGACCCCTCTGGTCATCACTCAAAGGGACTTAAATGAGATAGGAGATGTGGTCCGCGACATGGCAACAGACCTTTGGGGTCACTTTGAGGAACAGTACCAGCAGGTGTTGGGAAAGATTCAATAGGATCTGTGTGAGTTACAGATCCAAACAAGTATGTTACAAGCGAGTGTGGGACAGGCGAGTGGGAAGCAAGCGAGCTTGAGTCAAGTGAGAGGGTTCGTTTTGGATAAAGACATGACTTTGGATCATGGTGCCATTCAGATACCAGAAGGATCCCTACACACCGAAACATAAGAAGAAAGGGACCAACTGATGTAGATGAAGAACGTGGGCTTAAATCTTGTGACACTTCCCATCCAGACCCTGCATGAACTACACCAAGGGGTGTCCGATGAATTGTGCATTTGGGAGTAGCACGCAGTGTTGGTTATCAGTGAAGTTAAGACAAACAACTAGCAAATTTTTGAGGAGAAGGCATAGGTGCTTAAAGAAAAAGAGGAAATGACAACGCGCAGCCAAAAATTGGAAGCATCCATTGCACAAGCTTGCAATGAGTTGCGAGAGCTCAAGATTCCAATAGAAGCAACCTCCGTGGAGAAGATCCAAAATCTGACTGCTACAGTAAAGGATCCCAAGGTTGAAATTGGATGAGTCTGGTTCGAGCTGTAGTTTTAGATATCGGAGCTAACATTAAAGTTGTAGCCAATGACTCCCCTAAAAGTTAGAGAGTAGCACAAAGCTACTATCAAAGAAGGCATGGCCACTTTGGAAGAAGCAGTCAAGCGTTTCACTCAGATATTTGAGCAAGACATGGAGCTATGGACCTTGGTGCAAGAGGATCCCACTTTGAAAAATATTGGAGCAGACATAATGGAAATGCAGAGGTAGTTTGATGAAATCCAATCAACTGCACGAACCTTGGCACTAGTACAAAGGTTCACTCAGTTGCAAGAAGGGATTCTCATCCAAAATGAAATTGATCCATTGTGCCATAAGGAAGCGATTATAACTTCATAGAGACAACCATGGATGGATGGGACTAGCCAGTTGACTCTGTCAGTACAGAGTAAGCTCAAAGGGATGAAACAAACTCAGAGGACCATGTGCCTTGTAGTTAAAGGTCCAACCACTGAAAAGTTGGTCGAGAAAGTACAACAAACTACTACACTAGGAACGACAGACTTGTAGTTTTTGAAGCTGGAGTTTCACGAACTACAGGAAAAGATCGAGGTGCCAATAGAGTGACTCAAGGATGAGTCACAAAACTGTGTTGGGGACCTATTGAGACAGGGTTACCTGGGGTCAAAGTTTCTCATTAATTTTTGTATAGTTATAAAGTCTCTACGTTTTGAGGGAGCAGAGCACGAAGGTCAGAGGAGTCTAAAGGGGGCATTAGCCCCTTAGTTTTTTAGATGATAGGGAGTTTTGTGACCCACCCATGGTCCGCAGACCATGGTATTGTAAAAGATAAATATATATAAAGGAGTCATAGGCGAAGGGGAAGGCTCCTGCAGCTGAGTGCACAGAGACCTTAGTAATTCCTGTAGCTGAGTGCGCGGGCCCCTATAGCTGAGTGCACAGGGAAGAAGAGTTTGTAACAAAAAAATATTATATCAATAAAAGACTATTTTGAAGCCATACTTGTGTATCTGTTCATTTAACTTTACTTATGCAGTTTCTATTTTTTCGATCTGTTATTTGAATTTATATGAATGGATGTTTAATTGATGTGTGAAAGTTATAGATCATCTTAATTAATTGATGTTATGAATGTTTAAATCCCTTCATGAAGGTTTAGATTTTGTTCTTGAAAGTTACTGCAATTATCTGTATTTTAAGGGTTTGGGTTTGCGAAGACTAGAATATGCCCGAGGAACCACAAAATCCCAGCTCACTGAACTCTGGAGGTAGAAACTTGGTTCTTTCATACCCAATACTGCTTCGGGTGAGATTGCATCTTGTGTTATGTGGGTTGTTGCCGAAAGGGCCAACAATTTATGGTTTTGCTGGTTGGCACATCTAAATTTGAACCTGGGTCAGGACCCTTGAAGCCAACAATTATCCTGTCACTTCACTTATGATGGGACCTTTTTTACATCCTTTATGTTCCAGTTGTTGATGGTTGATAGGCCCCTTAATTCTTTCCTACCTAGTTCCTACAAACAAGATTTGTGACCATGATCTACTTCTTGCCACTCACCACTCACTATTTGTTGGTGTGCACAACACTTCAATAGTCAAGAAATGATTGATAGATTGGATCACCATTTGATAGTGCTTCCCTTTGATGGCAAACTATCCAATGCTTCACCTCTTGTCACTCTATCACTCCACCTTTTTAAATTTATAAAAAAACTTTAACATTAATTTTTTTTTTTCAAAACGAGCCCATGTTATAGAGCTCTAGGTTTCTGTAGGTCTTAACCATCTACAAAAATTACTTGCACATGAATTCTAAAAACAAAAAATAAACAATGATGAGAATATAAAACAAATAGATAGAGATTTTCCCCTGGGTCCCAAAATCGAGAGTAAGAGATTGATTTTTTCGTTATATTCCTTTCAATGTTACAATACATATATGTACATGCTGAAGCATTCATATACTCCAATCCATTAACCGTGGATTATAACATAATCGTAGCTACCTTAACTATGTCTACAAAATACCATGGGAAGAAAACCATCATGCCCAAAATCATGTGCAAAACTCATGCAAAAAACCATAGGTATGTCTGCCCACCTAATATAGGGTCCAAAACCTTTTCCTCGGGTGCTGCCCCGAACCTTGTAAAGGGGGGCTACTACCCCCTTGAACCCCCTCAACGGGGGGGTCGTGCCCCCCTTGTGACCCCACTATTTCACCCAACACAACAAACAAGGGGGCCTTTCTCTCCCTTCCTTTGACCCCCTCAAGTGTGCGATTAGTCGTAGAAAGAATATAACACACAGCCAACATTCTCCTACTTGTTGTTTTCCTTTCCACACAGGGGGTCACAGGGGAGATTAGTCATTGGTCTAGCCCTACAACACCCATTTTTTCTCTACCCAAAGCAAAATTCTCAGTGATCATAGACTTCATCGATGCATCTACAAATTATTCAAAGTGTCCACCTTTACCAGAAACACCTTTTTTTCATCAACCATATCCCTCACAAAGTGATACTGAACATCAATGTGCTTTGTATTTGAATGATAAGCAAGGTTCTTTGCTAAGAAAGTTGCACTTTGTCTATCACAGTCTATCCGTATAGCTCGTTTTACTAACCCTATACTTAAGTACAATCTCTGCAACCAAACTTCTTCCTTGCTTGCATGAGTGGATGACATGTATTCTGCCTTTGTAGTTGAAAAATTCTACGAAAGGCTGTCTCTTTCGCATCCAACTGACTGCACCTCCAAATAGGTTAAACACATACCCACTTGTAGATATTCTTTAATCCAGATCTCCAACCCAGTCTACATCAACAAAGCCACAGATTTCCAAAATTCTATCCAATCCTGGTCTTCCTTGGTAGCATAGACCATAATCGCTAGTGCCATGCAAATACCTGAAAACCCACTTCACTACTATCTAATGCTCCTTTCCTAGTTTTTGACATAAATTTGCTCAATGCTCCCACTAAATGTGAAAGGTGTGGTCTAGTACAAACTATTAAATACTTTAGCCTACTGACTTCACTTGCATATGGAACATGGGACATGTCCTCTTCCTCTTCCTATGTCTTGGGACACTTTTCATCAAATAGATTTACACCTACAGGAATAGGAACCTTCACCAGTGTACTACTTGCATATTAAATCTCTGTAGTATTGTTTCAACATACTTCCTCTTGTTTAACTAGAGCTTCCTCTTTGCTCATTCTCATTTAATTTCCATGGCCAAAATATAGTTCACAACATCAATATCCTTCATGTCGAATTTGGAGGAAAATTGGGTTTTCAAATCCTGGATAATTTCTTTGTCATTTCCAATCAACAAAATATCATCAACATACAAGACCATATAAATAAAACGGTCACCAATTAATTTAAAATACACATAGTGATCCACTTTGCTTATGGTGAAGCCAAGTCCCCGTATAAATGTATCAAATTTTTTATATCACGTCGTTGGTGATTATTTTAACCCATACATATAATTTTTTAACCTGCATACCAATTCTTTCTTTCCCTTCACCACAAAGACTTCAGGTTGCTTCATATATGTATATCTTCTTCTAGATCCCCATGAAGAAATGATGTCTTCATATCCATCTGTTCTACCTCAAAATCAAAAGTAGTAGAAAAAGATAAAAGTAATCTAATAGAAGCTAGCTTCACAACTGGAGAAAAAATATCACCAAAATCAATTCCCGACACCTAGGAATAACCTTTTTCTAACAATCAAGCTTTTTATTTCTCTACCTTTCCTTTTTCATTCATCTTCTTCTTAAACACCCATTTGATTCCAATGGGTTTCTTTCCAGCTAGAAAATCCACCTGATCCCAAGCCTCATTTTTGTCCAAACATGCCATTTCATCAACTGTTATAGACATTTTTAGGCACTTCAACCCCAATCACAAATGTCCATAAACTGAGGGCTCTTAAGTCCCTAAAAGGTTTGCTTCACTGCCTAAAGGAACAAGGTCAGTTGATTACATCATCTCCCAGAAGTTCTCCACTCAAAACTGCTCATAAATGGTCAAAACTGGACGATACTGAAAGCTCCATGTAGAGGGTGCGATGCATATCACCTTCCCCATGTACAGGGTGCGATGCATACTATTTTTCTCCTATGTATGGTGTGATGGTTGGGAATGGACAAATGGCAAGGACCAAAATGCGAGGGGGAAGATCATGGAATCTTTCAGAAGCTTCCCCTTTGACACTTGCCACTCCATTTTCGACGAGGGATGAGTAAGAGATCTTCATTCTCCAAGTGGAAGCATGAACTATCAGAGAGAAGACACTAATCAAGATCCCAAAAGATGACTCACCTCTCTGTAATCATCTATATATGGATCCCTCATC
>APFE030835623.1:60830-71701 GCA_000404065.3 Pinus taeda | reverse complement strand
ATAAAAGTAATCTAATAGAAGTTACCTTGGCAACAGGAGAAAAAATATCACCAAAATCAATTCCCGGGACCTGGGAATAACCTTTTGCTACCAACCGAGCTTTGTATTTCTCCACCTTTCCTTCTGTATTTGTCTTCTTCTTGAACCCCCATTTGCTGCCAATGTGTTTCCTTCCAGCTGGCAACTCCACCAGATCCCAAGCCTCATTTTTTTGCAAAGATGCCATTTCATCAACCATGGCCTCTTTCCATAGTTTGCCATCCTCTGAATCTACTGCTTCCTTCATAGTTCTGGGATCATCGTCAGTAATAGATAAAGCAAAATTTGAAGAGAAAGCAGATGGACTATACCTTTCTGGCTACCTTATTTCTTGAACTGATCTTCTCACACCCGAATTTTGTGGCTCTTCATCTTCTGATTCCTCCTGTACTATAGAGTCTGATTCTTCCTCCTTAAGCTCAAACTCTACCTTCTTAGGTTCATTTGGTTGGACTTCATGTTGAATAACATCTTTTACCTCTCTAAACACCACATCTTGGCTGTACACAACCTTCCATGCGACTGGGTTCCAAAGCTTATAACCCTTTAAACCATACTTATACCCAATAAAGATGCACTTTTCAGATTTACTATCCAGCTTGGTTTGTTTCTCCTTTGGAACATGTACATATGCATCACATCCAAATACCCTCAGATGTGAAAGGGATGGTTTCTTACCAGTCTATACCTCTTGTGGAGTCTTATCCTCCAACGCTGATGAAGGTGATCGGTTGACCAGGTAACATGCAATATCCACTACCTCTACCCATAATTCATGTCCTAACCCGGCACCACTGAGCATGCTTCTTGCCCTTTCCATCAATGTTTTATTCATTCTTTCTGCAACTCCATTTTGCTGAGGTGTATATGGAGTAGTCTTCTATCATGCTATACCATACTTCTTACATAGTTCTTCAAATTCCTTGCTGCAAAAGTCGCCACCATTATCTATCCTCAACACCTTTATCTTCTTCTCTGTCTGATTTTCCACAAAAGCCTTAAATTCTTTAAACCTGTCAAAGACTTCAAATTTCTTCTTAAGGAAATATATCCATGTATTCCTTGAGAAGTCATCTATAAATGATACATAGTACACAAAGTTACCTAGTGATGGAACCTTCATAGGTCCAAAACACATCACTGTGCACAAGTTCTAATATCTATTTCGCCCTCTTACTACTAGAGGGGAAACTCACCCGATTCTGCTTCTCATATACACAATTTTCACAAAAATCAAAATCCACAAAGCTATTACTCATACCTTCTACCATACCTTTACCATGAAGTATTCAAAGGCCCTTCTCTCCAATATGTCCAAGCATTTGATGCCACAACATGGTCTTCTCTCCAAAGACCACTAGATTTTCTGGTCCACTTTTAGGAACCACAGAATTGTTGTACCCATCAATAACAGTGCTACCTTGCAACTTGTACAGAGTTCCAATTCGAACTCCCCGTGTCAATACCAGTGCTCCCCAAACCATTTTGCAAGTATCCTTCTCGAACACTATTTTTACACCTACATCATCCAACTTGCTTACATAAATCAATTTTTTGGCCAATGCAGGAATATGCAGAACACTCGAAAGTGTTCTAACCCTTCCACCTTACAACTTCAACTTTACTTTTCCACGACCAATGATTTTAACCTTTTTGTCATCCCCTAAGAAGACATCACCACCATCGTTTTCTCATACTTGTAGAACCACTCTCTATGGGGAGTGAAGTGAAAATATGCACCTGAGTTAATCAACCATGCCTCATGATCTACATGTGTACTTGAAGAAGCCAAGTACACATCCCTACCTTCATCTGAGGTGGTTTTCACCTTTGAAGAAGGAGCATCTTCAAATCCCTTTCCTTTATTAGGAGCTTTAGATTTACAGTCCCTTTTGTAGTGCCCTTCTTTTCCGCATTTCTAGCACACCACCTTTACAGGTTTTCTTGGAGATTTAGATCTCCCTCTAGATTTAGATCTCCCACTCGATGACTTATTTTTGTCTCTGTTCTGGGACCATCCTCGTACAGACAAGGCATCACCATTCTGGCTCTCCATATTTTTCCGTCTCATCTCCTCCATCAACAAGGATGAGACTATTTCATCAAACTACAAGGTAGTTGCATTGCTACCTATTGTAATAACCAGACTATCCCACGAATATGGTAGAGAACACAACAAATTGATGCACTTATCTTCATCTGAAATTTTAATATCAATAGATGCTAACTGACTTGCCATAGTATTAAATGCATTTAGATGCTCTGTCACTGAGTCTCCATATTTCATCCTCATGTTATACAGCTTTTTCCGCAGGAATAGTTTATTCACCAGAGACTTAGATTGGTACAACGTCCCTAACTTGTCCCACAAAGGCTTCACCATAGCTTCCCCTAATACATTCAACAATACTAAATCTGAGACACACAATCGTATTGTGCTCTTTGCCTTCCGATCCAGCCTTTTCCATTCTTCATTGGACACTCTCATTGGTTTAGTACCCAGATCTACCATGATCCACTGATCTTTATCCACCAACAGATCCTCCATCTGGAGTTCCACAACTCAAAACTATTACCATTAAATTTCTCGATCTCTATCTTTCCACTGCTTGCTATCCTCTTTCACCACCAAAATCAATCTCGTAGATCTCCCACTGAAAAAGGTCTACCACAGGCCCGAGCAAAACCTCTCAGCAACAAAGGTGAAGCCAAAATTGCTCTGATACCAAATGTATGTTTTAACCCCATATAGAAATTACTTGCATACAAATTCTAAAACACAAAAAATAAACAATGCGAGAGCATAACACATAAAACACATATACATAGAGATTTTCCACTGGATCCAAAAACTGGGAATACCAGCTTGATTTCTTATTATTTTCCTTTAAATGTTATAATACATATTTATACATGCTGAAGCATCCAATACCACGGACTGAAAAACCATCGTGTCTAATACCATGGACCAAAAACCATGGCGTCGAAAAAAACATGTGCGAAAATCATGCACAAAACCATAGGTGCATCCGTCCATCCTAACATAGGGTCCAAACCCCCTGTGACCCTATCCCCCCCCCGCTACATAATTGACGCAACGAAGTGGGGCTACGCCCCACCTCTAACCCCTCGGTTAACTACGTGGGCTAGTCATGGAAAGAATATAACACAACCCAACAATTTGTCCTTGAAATAAACTGGAAATTAAATTCAAATTATGTTCTCATAACAACTTAAAATAGTTAAACTAAGTCTATTAAACTTACTTAACTTAGGAAATTCGAGTTGGAAGTCTTTCAGTCGTCATGTGTATGTTCTCCCTACTTTGTAGGAGTCCACTATGAGTTAATTTTGAGTTGTAAAATAGAAGACTCGATTTCATGAGTCATTTTAGTTAAATTAGTTCTCAAAATGATTTAGAGAACTAATAGTGAGTTAATAGTCAGTGGTGTTACTAATGAACTCCACCAGTACTACTCTAGTTAACTGAATATTTACTCATAAGAAGCTCATGCATGTTGATTTTGAGAAATACCTAGTTGAGACTAGAGTGCGAGGATAATGTACTATTTGTTTTAGATTTTTCTAAGTTGCACTAATAGTGCATGCATTCAAAAATTGATCCTTAAGGGATTGCTGATTTTTTAGAGGCTTTATTTCCCTTTAAATACAAGTTATCCTCCATAGGAATTACATATTGGAATAAAGACTTGGAGAGCTTGTGAAGAAGCTAAGTTTTGGCCTTGAACTCGCTTATGAGCTGGAGATTGAATTTGTTGATTGCTGGGATTGTTCTTGAGAGAACAAGCATTGTAATTTCATCTTGATTTTCTGGATTAATACAATATAGATAGTGGGGTTTTGAGATGTGGCTTTCCCCGGATATTTATTGTGTTATGTTCCTTTGATTCTCTTCCTCTATTGATTATTGTTTGCTTGATGTTTATGGAATTCCGTTGTAAAGAGTAGAAGTAGATTTTTGTCTCTTTCTTTAGAAAATTGCATTAGCTTGTGAATCTACATAATCTTCTACATGGTATTAGAGAAAGATTGTTTTTGGGCCAAGAGTTTGCAAAGAAGATCTAAAAAATTCTATGCAAAATTTTTGGAAAAAAAATTAGATTTGGATTCCTTGGGAAATGATACCCAAATTAAAAAAAAAATCAGCCAAATCAGAGTTCGGATGAGGGAGATATTGTTCATTTAAAATCAACTCTCTAGAGGAGATTTCAAAGTTTTGAGTTTTTGGGTTACAGGTGAAAGTTGAATTTGCAATACATACTTTAGGATCGATAGATGGCATTACATGGGTTGTGGCTTGACTATTCCTTGGAAGGCAGCTTAGATTTCATAACTTGGAGGGACATGATGGAGGTTGTTCTAGAGGACAATGGCTTGAAGGAATTTGTTGAATAAGCAATTCCTAAGCCAACAACTACTGATGCACAAAACTTGGCTGAGTGGAAGAAGTGTGTGGTGAAGGCAATGTGTATAATCCTTGAGGGAGTTTGAGATCATATTGTCTCATGTCTCCATGGAAAGGAAACCCCACATGCTATGTGGAAAACATTGACAAACTTGTATCAGAATAGCAGTGATCAAAGGAAGTTGGCACTGAAGGATAAACTTCGTAAAATCAAGATGGAGAAAGGTGAGATGATTCTGAAATACTTGACCAAGTTCACTCAATGTCAAGATGAACTTTGAATATTTGGAATCATAGTTACTGAGTAGTATATGGTGAGCCTTGCTCTTCTTAGAATCCCAAAGAGTTGGCATAGTTATCAAGACTCTATCAATGGTCAGGAGAAGCTACCAGATTGGGAATGACTATAGTCATATTTGATGCAGGATGAGGTTAGGAGGAATACTAGGGATGGCTCTTCATCAAAGATTGATGATGAAGAGAACTATGCCTTAGCGATTAAGGCAAGGAAGGGAAAAGGTAAAATTTCCCATTCCAAATCAGACTTTTATAATGGAGGTAAGAAGAAGGACACAATGAAAGTTAAATGATTTCATTGTCACAAGATGGGACACTTTGCTACAAATTGTCCATTTAAGAAGTCCAAGGAGAAGTCCTTAGGAGGAGAAGTGGGTGAGGCCTTGGCCTGCCAATTCGAATTGGACTTTTCCCTCATTCCATGAACGGTGTCTTCAATGATGGGAAGTGTATGGTACTTAGACAATGGAGCTTCATTCCACATGACTGGCGACAAATATTTATTCAGTGAAATGGAAGTGAAAGATCTCAAGATGCATATCGATATGGGTGACGACAGTAAGTATAGTGTTGTTGGATTGGGCACTATTAGTTTTCAGAGGGAGCATGGGGCTCCACTCTACTTGAAGAATGTTATGCATGTACCTAGACTAATGAAGAACTTGGTATCCATTTCCATGCTTGAGGATAGAGGCTATGATGTGATATTTTAGAAAGGAAAGGTGTCCCTTTGACACATAGCCACGTGTCAATTAAATAAGATAGGGATTCGAGTTCAAAATCTTTATAAGATAGAGGTAGAGGATTGTGTTGCTTTGAGTTCAAAAGTGAAAAATATGTTGAACCGAGACATTGGGGAGTTGTGGCACAAGCAGTTGGACCACTTGCATCATGGGGCTTTAAGGTTATTGCAACAGATATCTACTGGTCTTCCCAAAGGTACACTTGAGCAAGTTGATACATGCAAGGGTTGTACTTTGGGAAAATACACCAAGTCTTCCTTTGGAGATAGAGACAGTTGAGAAGAGTCTATTATGGAGAGAGTCCATTTATATGTGTGTGGACCATTCTCGACAGCATCCACGACCAAACACAAGTATTATGCTATATTTGTTGATGACTATTCTCGTAAATGATGGGTATTTTTAATGCAAAAAAATGATTGAACTTTCACAAAGTTTTGTGAGTTCAAAGAATTGGTAGAGAAAGAGTCTAGCAAGAAGGTTAAAGCTTTATGGAGTGATAATGGTGGTGAGTATGTCTCTAATGAGTTTAAGAACTTTTGTGCAGTAGAAGGGAATAAACGAGAGTTGACAACACCCCATAACCCTCAACAGAATGGGGTTTCCAAGAGGAAGAACAAGAGCATCGTAGGGGTAGTAAGGGCGATGTTTCATGATTAGGGCCTACCACTACAATTGTGGGTTGAGGCATGTAACACAGTGGTTTGTGTTCAGAACCGTAACCCACATCAGATACTTCAGATGAAGACACCAAAGGAGGATTGCTCTGGTAAGAGGCCAGATATTGGTCACTTCAGGATTTTTAGGTCATCAGTTTATTACCATGTGACCAAAGATGCACAGAAGAAGCTTGAGCTAACAAGAGAGTTAGGGATCTTTGTGGGGTACATTGACACACCCCACAACTATCGGGTGTACATGCCAACCAGTTGGATGAAAGTGGCTCGCAGGGATATCAGGTTTGATGAGGAGAAGGCCATGTGAGTATCACTTGAGAGGGAGATTTAGCTACATGCAGATGGGGAGCTTTCAGCTCGTAAGGTTGAGGGGCCTCAAATTTATGTGCAGTAGCCAAATGCAGAGGTTCATAGAGTGGAGACATCCATTCAAGCATAGTCTTTCAAGGAGGGAAGAAGCACACTAGAGAGCTGGCAGATTGTTGGATGATGCATGGGAGAATGTGGGAGAACCCTCTTCTCAGCATATATAGAGGAGGTCACTAGAGACGTACATTGGATACATGGCACTTATGGGTGCATGTGTTGTGATAGAGCCATCTTCATTTCATGAGGTAGTGTAGCAGGCGGTTTAGGTTGATGCGATGGTGGAGGAGTATGACTCCATAGTTTGAAAAAGTGTTTGGCATGTGGTCCTGAGACCAGAGGACAAGTCAATTGTGAGCTCTCATTGGCTTTACAAGTTAAAGCAAGTTGTAGATGGCAGTGTGGAGAAGCATAAGGCCAGATTTTTGGCCCGTGGCTTTTCACAGGTAGAGGGGATTGACTACGATGAGACCTTTGCTCCTATTGCAAGGTACCCATCAATTAGATCTATTTAGGCACTATCAACACATATGGGTTGGAAGATCCATCAGATGGATGTGAAGACTTCCTTTCTCAATGGCATGATTGAGGAAGAGGTGTACATAGAGCAGCCTAAAATTTTTGAAACCTTGAACTGTGAATCACATGTGTGCCAATTCAAGAGAATATTGTATGGGCTGAAGCAAGCACCCCATGCTTGGTACACCAGGATAGATAGGTACTTCACTAGGTTGGGATTCACAACGAGTGAAACAGATGTGAACTTGTATCACATAGTGGTGGTAAGTAAATTGTTGATCATTGTAATTTATGTAGATGATCTCATAATGACAGGTGATGAGAAGCTCATAAAATATTGCAAGGAGGACCTTGCAAGAGAGTTTGAGATGAAGGACATGGGGCTCAGGCATTACTTTCTTGACCTGGAGGTATGGCAAAGAGATGGGGAGTTGTTTGTATCTCAGGGCAAGTATGCCAATGAGATACTCAGGATATTTTGCATGGAGATCAGTAAACCCATGGAGACTTCTCTAGTTGGTAACTAGAGGAAGGAGGATGCTACTTCAGGCGAAGTAGTGGAAGCTACTATTTACAGGCATCTTGTGGGTTCACTCATGTACTTGGTGGACACATGACTGGACATGTGCTTGCAGTTAACTAGCTTAGTCAAGCGATGGTTGGGACTACCAATATGTATTGGAAGGCAACAAAGCATGTATTGCGATACCTCAGAGGAACTAATTAGTTTGGGTTATGGTACAGATGGACAAAGGGAGTGAAAATTCAAGGCTTCACTAATGTAGATTGGGTAGGGAGTCCATCTGATAGGAAGAGCACATCAGGAGGGATCTTCAGTATTGGGTCAACGACAGTTTCCTGGTAGAGTAGGAAACAGAGATCGGTTGCACTCAATTTAGAAGAGGCAGAGTACATTGATACAAGTCAGGAAACATGTGAGGGATGGATGAGAAAGATCCTGGTTGGTTTGTTTGCTCAGCAGATGGATCTAATAGTGATTTATTGTGATAACCAGATTTGTATCAAACTCTCTAAAAATCCATTTTTTCATGATCGTTCCAAGCATACTGATATCTGGTATCATCATCTCAGAGATTGTGTATTGAGGCAGATCATGTTGTTATATTACATTCCCATAGAGGAGCAAGATACTGACATCTTGACAAAGGAATTGTCAAGATGCAAATTTGAGTTTCATAAAGACAGGATTGAGGTATTGATAATCCCTTTCTTGTTGAGAGGGGGTGTTGAGAAATGGAAACAAGAGAGTCCAGTTTAATTTTTCCTTGAAATAAACTAGAAATTAAATTCGAATTCTATTCTCATAGCAACTTAAAATAGTGAAATTAACTTTTTTAAGCTTATTTAACTTAGGAAATTCAAGTTGGAAGTCTTTCTTTCGTCATGTGTATTTTCTCCCTACTTTGTAGGAGTCTAGTATGAGTTAATTGTGAGCTTCAAAATAGAAGAATCAATTTCATGAGTCAGTTTAGTTAAATTAGTTCTCAAACTAATTAAGAGAACTAATATTGAGTTAATAGTCAGTGGTGTCACGTATGAACTCCACCAGTGCTACTCTAGTTAACTAAATATTTACTCATCAGAAACTCATGCATGTCGATTCTGAGAAAGATCCAATTGAGACTAGAGTGTAGGGACAATGCACAATTTGTTTTAGATTTTTCTAAGTTTCAATGATAGTGCATGCATTTAGGAACTGATCCTTAAGCGATTACATAGTTTTTAGAGGCTTTATTTCCCTTTAAATACAATCTATCCTCCATAGGAATTACACATTCGAATAGAGACTTGGAGAGCTTGTGAAAAGGCTACACTTTGGCCTTGAGCTTTCTTATGAGTTGGAGATTAAATTTGTTGAGTGTTGGGATTCTTCTTGAGAGAACAAACATTGTAATTTCATCTTGATTTTCTGGATTAATACAAAACAGATAGTGGAGTTTTGAGCTATGACTTTCCCCGCATATTTATTGTATTATGTGCCTTTGATTATCTTCCTATATTGATTATTGTTTGCTCTATGTTTATGTAAAATTTTCTCTACAAATCAGCTAGCTCTGATACCGTGTAGAAATTTCTCACCTGTAGATCAACCTGGTAATGCAATGTACTAAAGAAAAATACTTGATCTACTTCTACAAACAATTTAGCAGAAGCTTAATCAACCAAGAGCAACATCAATAAGAACACATATAACTGATAAGAAGGAATCAATCACACATAACACATAATATATCACTGGGGAAAGCACCAGCATAAAACCCCAACACTGTATTATCAATCAAGTGGAAATCCTCTTCAACATACAAAAAGAATAAGCTCAATATCTATCTTGCTCTCTCTGTACTCTGATGATCTTCAATCAGAAGATGAAAATCATGGACTACCTAGGCCTCAATATATAGGTCACAAGTCCTCCAATATCCTATAATAGATCCTTCTCCATTCAAGGAATACTTACTAGAAATATCCAAGAATCTGATAGTACACCGTCCCACATCTGATCTCAACTGGGTCTCTGATAGAACTAACATGCAACAGTTATCCATGAGTGAATCCTCAGTTATCTAAAATAATAGTTGTCACATGCATGTAAGTATTAACAAACTATATTTTATTATTTTAACAACTTGTTAAAATAATCTAACTGGTCTTGACTAGTTAGAACTAAGTCAACTAATTCTCTCAATATAGAACTCATCCTTAATTCCTCAATCAGTGGAGCAAATCAAGGACACATTCCCCAATTAGTGGAGAAATAATTGCATGTTCTCAAAAAGAATTCAAGTTTAATTTTCCATAACTAATTATTTCAACTGAATTAATTAATTAATATTTCCAACTACTGTTAAGACAAAAATTAATTTTACTTCCTATAGATAGACTAGGGACTGCTATAAATAGGAAGGGACCCATAACTGCTATTTTTAGAACTGTTATTTTTAGACATGTTATTTTTAGCACATTCTAAATTTAGCATTTCTTGTTGCACATTTTTCAACACTCCCTCTCAACAAGAAAGGCTTCCTCTCGAACCCGATCTTGTAAGTCTAGAATATTCTGCATGCAATGCATCTACCCGATCCACTTGCTCCACCAACAATTGGAACAAAAGCACTCCCAACCGACCACTCTGTTGGGCTAGGAACATACTCTGATGCTGAAGCTCTAGCTACTACTGACAAGTGCTCCCTCTCTGACATCTACACTACTGCAACATCTCCATGCATCTCGCATCATTGCACACCTCTCTGTGCCACCTAGCACTGTGCAAAACTCTTGTACCTCTCGCATTGCTGCAGTCTACTAGCTATGCACTGTCCTGGGATTCCCTGCACTGTCACCCTCTCTGCCACTCCATCTGCATTTGTCTCTACCCAATTAGTCAGTTCCTGCTAGTCCACATTGGGGCTCCTGTAGCAAGGTCTCATCCAAGAGGTTGGGTACCTCAAGAATCCTGTCACTCCTCCTTGGGACAATCACTCTATATCGCCCCACCTCCTACCTAGAGGTATGGCTGCATGTGATCCCTCTGCCCACCTGGCTCGAACTTTCCCCCTACTGGATGTCTCTGCATGAGTAGATGTCTCTACTCAATCTCCACTCAGCTTCCCTTGTTGTGGCTGCTCCAGAACCTCCTGAAGTTGTTGCACAAATTGTGGCTCCTCCACAATTGTCTGAGACTTCTTCTGGCTCTACATGTTGAGAGGTAATTTACTCTCCCTCTCAACCACCAAGTATCTAACCTTTGCCTTGATCCTCAAGGTTTTGCATGCATCTTGTACC
>APFE030835623.1:27287-60820 GCA_000404065.3 Pinus taeda | reverse complement strand
CCCACCTCCTACCTAGAGGTATGGCTGCATGTGATCCCTCTGCCCACCTGGCTCGAAGTTTCCCCCTACTGGAGGTCTCTGCATGAGTAGATGTCTCTACTCAATCTCCACTCAGCTTCCCCTGTTGTGGCTGCTCCAGAACCTCCTGAAGTTGTTGCACAATTCGTGGCTCCTCCACAATTGTCTGAGACTTCTTCTGGCTCTACACGTTGAGAGGTAATTTACTCTCCCTCTCAACCACCAAGTATCTAACCTTTGCCTTGATCCTCAAGGTTTTGCATGCATCTTGTACCTCAAGTGCATACAGGTTCTTGGCAAGCACACCAAGATATTTCCACTTTCCCGCCGTCACGAAATTTTCTAGAAAAAGAGTTGATTTTAAATCAGCGATATCTCCCTCAACTGAGCTCCAATTCAGCCGATTTTTTTTATTTTTATTTTGGGTATTTTTCTGCAAGGAATCCAAATCTATTATTTATTTCTGAAAATTTTGTATAGAAATTTTCAGATCTGCTCTGCAAACTCTTGGCCCAAAACTCAAAACTTTGAAATCTCCTCTCAGTATACTATTCTCTCCTTGATCACCTATGCTCTGATACCATGTAGAATTTTCTCTACAAATCAACTAGTTCTGATACCATGTAGAAATTTCCCACCTGTAGATCAACCTGGTAATGCAATGTACTAAAGAAAAACACTTGATCTAGTTCTACATACAATTTAGTGGAAGCTTAATCAACCAAGAGCAACATCAGTAAGAACACATATAACTGATAATAAGGAATAAATCACACATAACACATAATATATCACTGGGGAAAGCACCAGCATAAAACCCCAACATTGTATTATCAATCGAGTTGAAATCCTCTTCAACATACAAAAATAATTACCTCAATAGCTATCCTGCTCTCCCTGTACTCTAATGATCTTCAATCAAAAGATGAAAATCATGGACTACCTAGGCCTCAATATATAGGCCACAAGTCCTCCAATCTCTTATAATAGATCCTTCTCCATGCAAGGAATACTTACTAGAAATATCCAAGCATCTGATAGTACATTGTCCCACATCTGATCTCAACTAGATCTCTGACAGAACTGACGTGTAACAATTATCCATGAGTGAATCGTCAATTATCTAAAATAATAGTTTTCACATGCATGCAAGCATTAAAAACTATATTTTATTATTTTAACAACTTTTTAAAATAATCTAACTGGACTTGAATAGTTAGAACTAAGTCAATTGATTCTCTCAATATAGAACTCATCCTTAATTCCTCAATCAGTGGAGAAAATCAAGGACACATTTCCCAATTAGTGGAGAAATAATTGCATGTTCTAAAAAAGACTTCAAGTTTAATTTTCCATAACTAATTATCTCAACTGAATTAATTAATTAATATTTCCAACTGCTGTTAAGTCCAAAATTAATTTTACTTCCTATAGATAGACTAGGGATTGCTATAAATATGAATGGACCCAAAAATGCTATTTTTAGACTGCTATTTTTAGACATGCTATTTTTAGCACATTCTAAATTTAGCATTTCTTGTTGCACATTTTTCAACAGTTTATGGGCTTCCAATGTAAAGAGTAGAAGTATATTCTTGTCTCTTACTTTAGCAAATTACATTAGCTTGTGAATCTACATGATTTTCTACACTCTTCTACTGTAGAGTCTAATGCTTCCTCCTTTAGCTAAAACTCAATCTTCTCAGGTTCCTTTGGTAGGAATTCGTGTTTAACGACATATTTCTCCACTTTAAATGCCAAATCTCGGTTGTACACAACCTTCCTTGTTTCTAGGTTTCAAATCTTAGGAATTTTTAAACCATCCTTATACCAAATAAAGATGCACCTTTCAGATTTACTATCCAACTTGGTTCTTTTATCCTTTGGAACATGTACATATGCATCATAACCATATACCCTTAGATGTGAAAGGGAGCGTTTATTACCAATGCATACCTCATGCAAAGTCTTATCCTCAAACACATATGAATGTGATATATGAACCATGTAACATGCAACCTCTTCCACCTCTGCCCAAAATTCTTGTCCTAACCCAACACCATTGAGCATGTTTCTTGCCTTTTCCGTCAAAATCCTATTCATTCTTTCTGAAACATCACTTTTCTAAGGTGTGTATGGAGTAGTATTCTGCTGTGCTATGCCACACTTCTTACAAAACTCTTCAAATTCCTTCTTACAGAACTCTCCACCATTATCCATCCTCAACACCCTTATCTTCTTCTCTATCTAGTTTTCTGCTAGAGCCTTAAATTATTTAAAGCTGTCAAACAATTCAAATTTCTTCCTAAGGAAATATATCCATGTATTCCATGAGAAGTCATCTATAACTGATACATAGTACACATATTTACACAGTGATGAACTAACACAGGTCCAAACACATCACTATGCACAAGCTCTAATATCCCTTTTGCCCTCTTACCACCAAAGGGAAAGCTCACCCGTTTTTTCTTCCCATATAAACAATGTTCACAAAAATAAAAATCCAGAGAGAAATTAGACATAACTTCTACCATAACATTACCATGAAGTATTTGAAGGCCCCTCTCTCCAATATGTCCAAGCCTTTGATGCCATAACATGGTATTTTCTCCACAAACCACTAGATTTCCTGCTCCACTTTTAGGAACCACATAATTGTTGCACCTATCAATAACATTACTAACCAAAAGCTTGTACAAAGTTCCAATTTTAACTCCCCACATCAAATAAAGTGCTCCCTGAACCATCTTGCAAGTATCTTTCTCAAACACTATTTTTACACTTGCGCCATCCATCTTGCTTACAAAAATTAGATTTCTAGCAAATGCAGGAATATGCAGAACACCTGGAAGTGTTATAATCCTTCCATCTTGCAACTTCAGATTGAATTTTCCACATTAGATGATTCTATATTTCCCTTCATTGCCTAAGAGGACATCACCGCCATCATATTTTTCATACTCACATAACCACTCCCTATGGGGAGGGAAGTGAAAGGATGCACTTGAGTCAATCAACCATGCCTCCTGATTTACATGTGTGCTTGAAGAAGAAGCCAATTACACATCCCCACCTTCATCTAAGGTGGTTTTCACCTCTACATAAGGAGCATCATCAAATCCCTTTCCTTTCTCAAGAGATTTAGATCTACAATACTTTTTGAGGTGTCCTTACTTTTCACATTTCTAGCACACCTTTACGGGGTTTCCTGGAGATTTAGATCTCCCTCTTGACTTAGATCTTCGAGTTGAGGACTTATTTTTTTTTCTCTTTTGGTACGTCCTCCTACAAACAAGGCATCTCCATTCTGGCCTTCCATATTTTTTCGTCTCATCTCCTTCAATAGAAAGGATGAGACTATTTCATCAAACTTCAAGGTAGTTATATTGTTACCTATTGCAAAAACCATACTATCCCATGAATTTGGTAGAGAACACAACAAATTGATGCACTTATATTCATATGAAATTTTAATATCAATAGATAACAATTGGCTTACCATAGTATTAAAGTAATTCAGATTCTTTGTCACCAAGTCTCCATCCTTCATCCTCAGGTTATATCATTTTTTTTCCATAGGAACAGTTTGTTCACGAGAGACTTACATTGGTACAAAGTCCCTAACTTGTCCCACAAAGCCTTCGTCATAGCTTCCCCTGATACATTCAACAATCTTGAATCTGAGATAGACAATTATATTGTGCTCTTTGCTTTTTGATCATCCTCAGCTACCATTATTATTGGTTTAGTACCCGGATCTACCATGATCCATTGATATTTATCCACCAGTAGATCCCCCATCTCGATCTTCGACAACACAAAACTCTGACCATAAAATTTCTTCATCTCTATCTTTCCACTGCTCGCCATCTTCTTTGACTGCAAAAATCAATCTCGTAGATCTCCCACTGAACCGGGTCTATCTTAGGCCAGAGAAAAACCCCCATTAGCAAAGGCATCCCCTTGAAGCCAAAACAACTTTGATACTAAATGTATGTTTTAACCCTATACAAAAATTACCTGCATACGAATTATAGAAACATAAAATAAACAATGACGAGAATATAAAACAAATACACAGAGATTTTCCCTTGCATCCCAAAATTGGGATTACCATATTGATTTTTCATTATATTCCATTCAATGTTACAATTCATATATATACATGCCAAAGAATTCATAAACCCCAATCCATTAACCCTATATTAGAATATAACTGTAGCTCCCTTGACTGGATCTCTAAAATACCATGGGAAGAAAACCATCATGTCCAAACCCATGTGAAAAACCCATGCACAAAACCATAGGTATGTCTGCCCACCTAATATAGGGTCCAAAAACATTTCTTGGGGCACTACCTTGAACCCTATATAGGGGGCTACCACCCCCTGAAACCCCCTAATATGGGGGGGGCTATGCCCTGCGCTGTGACCGCCTTTCTACACCTAACACAACAAATAGGGGGGTTATCACCAGTCCATGCGTGCGACTAGTCGTGGAAATCTAATATAACACACACCAAAAAGTTTCACCACATCGCAATCTTCCATGTTTCTATCCATGTCAAGTAATCAAATCCTACCACATTGATGAGCCCTAATAGTGCAACAAGGATGCTGCAACTCCTACGGCGACCAACTTTACTTTATCAACCTGGGGTTCATACAAACTTGGAGGTGACAGTGCTATATGCATAAAAAATGCAACAATATACTCTTATCACTTCTAAACTAGGGCGATAAACCACTAGTGTTTGTTAAACCAGTCTTCTATTGACTAGAAGGAGGCTAACTACTAACAGTGAATGTAAAGCTATCTTTAATGTAGAAAGGAAATGATTGCCTAATTTAAGGAAATGAAAGTGTTGAATAGAAAGTGATATGAAATGACATGAAATTACCTAGCTAAGAATTAACACACATTACTTGCAGAAAAGACCTAATTTAACACTTCATTCTATCATCTAGCTATCTGGACTAAGTAGGCATCGAAATAATCCTAACATTGTTATGACTGATGTATGCATGCACTAGCTAAATATTGCAGAAAAGAGTATTTTGGTTTTCAATTTAGAAATGTAAATTATAAGCTGATAATCTGATCTTTTGTAGAGGAGGAAGGTATGTGAAAGCTGGTTCAAAATGGCATTGAGGGGTATGGAAGTCAAATTGAAGACCTACCCTAGGCTGTGATCATCATTTTTGCCCAAAACAGTCTAAAAGAGGCTACTACAGGGTTTCGTGTAGTTGCTACAGGGTGTCCTGATTTACTACAGGAAACTTAGCCAAAAGTTGTGGGAAGGTAGGGAAGGTGAAAGGAAGTGTTGGGAAAACTTATGGTGGTGGAATAAGTTGTGGGGAAGGTGCACACTACCCAAGGATCAACCCAAATATTTAGGATGGTTGGAGTGTCTCAAGGTGGTCGTCCACTATGGCTACAAAACATAAATTTGAATAATTTAGTGGTTGGTAGTTTTATCACTCCAGGAAACTCTCCTAAATTGTAGCTCAGAGATGCCTGGAAACATATAAATCTTCAATATCATTCTCTGAACTATTGGAATGGATTGGGGTTTGGATCAAGTTAGATGACTATTTCAACTCTGTTATCACTCAAGACACGCAAGAACACCCTAAGCTTGACAAGGCTTTCGACCACTAATGCTCAATAGTTTATAGATTCAATGAATAGATGGAGAATCCTGACTATACCAGCAGATACATACATAAACACATATGAATGGATAGCTACATAAAGTAAATGAATCTTTCAAATCTAATTTATCAACGCAGAGATAAGATGACAATTATCTGACATTCGACACAGAAGAAAACATGAATAACCTATTCAAGTGCAAGCTTAGAACAGAGGAGAAGATGGTGATTGAACATGTAACAACAAAAGAATCTTGTATTACTGAAATGAAGATTAGATGCTGGGAGGAATAGAGTATCCAGAGTCTCCAAAATTTGAACCCTTATTCCCTCCAACTTTCAGCTTTTTATAGGCTTTTTACAATACTCTCAAACTCTCTGAGGCTTGAGATGACTTAATCTATCCCCTCTGTCTTCTAACTACTTGATGCCATAACTCGACAAAGATGAGCTCAGATAGCTCTATTTCTAACCAACACGGTAATCAAATTCTGGTAAGTTTTCCATGTTGTTAGGTGGTTCACTCGTTTCAGCGCATTCCATGATCATTTCTATTGGTTCGGCTGCATCGTGTTGTTGTTTTTTTCCCTTTTTGGCCATGCATTCTACTATTTTAGTTAAGCTATCTGACTCTCAAAAGCACTGACAAAGCCAACAAATTTCCTACTCGGGTGACTGGTGGGAAGTGGAGTACGGGGCCATTGGATGGTGTGGATTGACGGTCAGGATGTTGGTCAGGCAGCAGAGATTGAGCCAAGGAAGAATATATGAGAGAGTGCACATGAGCCATCAGATCGATATGATCAATGGACAAGACCATATCACAGAGATAAAGGAATTGACATCGCATCGGTGGATTTAAAAGTGAAAGGTGGTATTTTGGGCAAGATCACAAGAGGTAAGTGGTATTTCAGATTGGCACCCGGTTCCACTCATTAGGTGACACATAGCAGCGAGGATAAGAGAGGAAGCTGCTTTTTAGGTGGTTAATCCTCATGCACGTTGCTCACCCAAAATCATTGTGAATTATCGGATATGATGGAGGAATATCGATGGTTGAGGATCATCTTGCAAGTTGATTTGATCAGCTAAGTGATAACCATCGGATCGAGTTCAAATCAATTGTCAAGATCTGATCATTAATCGTAACGGAAAAGAGATGAAAAGAGAGCGGACCAGCCGATATTTATGAGCATGGGTGTATAATTTTTGAAGTCTGTCTTATGGCCAAAGCGAAGCAAGAGGAGACATGGACCATCATAGCTAAAACAAGGGACATTTCCGTTAAAATAACAACACTACACCTTAGGGCTAACACAAACTCCTTCTGGGGATGAAAGCCTCTCTGTGAGGTTTCAAGAACTGCAAACTACTACCTTTCCAGTAACAACCAAAACAATCTTATCTCCTAGTGTTCCATTGGGAATGGAGTTTATTTGCATAGAAAACAAAAACTGAAAAAACCTATTACAATATTAAGGCCTTAAAGCCTCATATGAAGTAAAGTTTCAAAAACCGCCCATTGACTGGGCCATCAAAAACACCTTCCCCATCCAAATTGTGTAGAATGAAAGTATTGGTCATCTGAACTTGAGCAATGAAAAACGGTCCCGTCCATAAGGCATCAAATTTACCATGGTTGCCCTTATTTTCCTTCAATGCATCCCATTTGAGAACCCAATCACCAACCTGAAAACTGTGCATTTTTTCCTTTCTATCAAAGGTTTCTTTGATCTTCTTCTCATGAATTCTTGACTTCTCAACCAGTTGTTCTCTGATCTATTGTAATTAAAACAAGTTACTCATTCTCCTCGCCATGTCGTTTTATTCATCTTATTCTTCTTGCAAGAATTTGGCCACAGGGAGAATCAGCTGGATAGGGAAAACAACATCAGCGCCATAAACTAACTTAAATGGAGAATTTCCTATGGACTTCTTGTTTGTAACTTTGTCAGCCCACAGTGAAAACTTCAATGTAGAATCCCAGTTCTTTTTGCTGTCCTCCAAAAGTTTTTTGATTGTCCTTACAAGACTCTTGTTAGATGATTCTGCCAAGCCATTGCCTTGAGGATAATACGAGGTAGAATGCACCAATTGAATGCCCATGGATTCACACATGTCCACCAATTCTTCTACCCTGAAAGTTGCTACACTATCAGTGACTAGTTTGGTTGGGCAACCAAATCTAGTGAAAATATTCTCATTCAAGAACTTTATGATAACCTGATGATTAGCATTTTTAGTGGGTATATCCTTAATCCATTTGGTGAAATAATCAGTGGCTAACAAGATCCATTTGTGATGGCCACTTGAATGTGAATTGATCTCACCTATGAAGTCCAAGCCCCACTGCTAGAAGGGACCATTGGCATGTACTGGCTTCAAGGGAAGAGATTTTAGCTATAGTCTTCCTATAAACCTCTGACATTTGTCACAAGAATTGACAAAAGAAAACACATCATAGAACAAAGTAGGTCAATAATACCCAGCTCTCAAGATCTTGTGGGCTGTGGTTTTCCAATAATGATGCCCTCCACAAATGCTAGAATGGAACTGGTGCATGACCTCCGCAGATTGTTCTTTGTCTAGACATCTCAAGAGGATCCCTGATGGGTCTTTCCAATAAAGCGGGATTTTATTAATGTAGAATTTGGCTGATCTGAGCTTAATGGCCTTGGCTTGACTTGAGCTATGCCTTGGAGGGACTTCTAGCTTCTGCAAAAAATGAACTACACTAGAATACCATTCATAGGTGGCTATATTTTCAGCCAAAGACTGATTCTGGTCTTGCTCTTCTGCTGCTTCCTTTGTTTGCTAACCACCTGAATTTGAACCTATGCAATTGATGTCTAATAAACTTCAATTTTCCTCAACCATAAGCTTAGCCAATCCCTGTCCTTTGACAAGCTTGGTGGGCTTCACCTATATGTTGAACTCTATGAATTTTGCAATCCATTTATCTCTCTTTCCATCAATATCTGGCTGAGTTAGGACATCTTTTACTGAGGTTGAAGGTACATACACAACCACTTTGGAATGCAAAATATAAATTCTAAATGCCTTTAAAGTTTTTATGAGAGCATAAGCTTGTTTTTCAATAAGGTCATACCTTAGTTCAGTCTCCCTCAGAGTTTTGCTGAAAAAGGCCACAGGGTGCTCTACCCCTTCATCATTTTTCTGCAATAGAACTGCTACAAGTGTATCATAAGAGGAAAAAGAGAAGATATAAAACTTCCTGGTATAATCTGGACTGATTAGAGTGGGAGCTACCATGATAGCTTGTTTGATGGCTTCAAAAGAGCTTCTTGCACCATCAGTCCATTTTATTTCTGATCCTTTCTTCACCATGGAAGTGATGTGCTTCACTAGCTCCACAATGATTGGAATAAACCTCTTGACAAAGTTAATCTTACCCAGGAAAGATTGAATGTCCCTTTTTGACCTTGGGATGGACAATGTCTGAATTGCTTGAACTCTTGCTGGATCGCTCTTCACACCTTAAGCAGAAACAGTATGTCCCAAAAGTTTTCCTTCTTCTAGAGAAAACTGTGACTTCTTTGGGTTCATAAAAATTCCAAACTGTCTGCACTTTAGAAACACCTTCTTCAAATGCTGCAAATCGTTCTTGTGACTGCTAGAAAAGACTGTTATGTCATCCAGGTAAATAAGGACAAACTTATCCTTCTCTCCCACAAAGTCTATGTCCATGGCCCTTTGAAAAGTAGCTCCAACATTCATCAGTCCAAAAGGCATCTTGGAGCACATGAAAGTGCCCCAAGGAGTAGTAAAGGCAGTCTTTTCTTGATCTTCTAGATGTACAACAATCTGATTGTAACCTGAAAATCCATCTAATAAATACATGATTCTAGCCATTGAAACTTTTTGTAGCAAGTGTTCAATCTTAGGCAGGGGGTAGTTGTCTTTTTTAGAGCATTTGTTCAAATTCCTAAATTCAACACAAAGCCTGATTTCTCCATTCTTCTTTCTTACTACCACAAGGCTAGCTATCCACTTTGAATACCTTAGGGAAACTATGATCTTGGAATCCAACAGCTTCTTAATTTCCTTTTCAATCAAAGGCAATAAGAGAGGGCTGATAGGTCTTAATTTCTGCTTAAAAGCGATGGTATTCTTCTCGAGTGGAATCTTATGCTGAATGTTGTTGGTGTAATAGGTCTTAAGATCACTGTATTTCCAAGCAAAAATATTAGCAAATTGTTTCATCAGGGTGCAATACTCGGAAATTTGGGTAGAAGATAAGTGAGTGGACAGATTTATGTACTTTGGATGGGCTGGACTCACTAAATTATGTCTATGAATTGCAGACTCATTTTCTTTTTTGGTAGGCTTATAAGGTACATCTTTATGATCAAAAAAATTCTTTCAGGGCACCAATCCTTTGGGTATATGGTTACTAGGCAGCTGAATAATGCTATCCTGACCAATCTTGTCCTTTAGGTTGGACTGGTTGTATTCTTCAATGGTTTCATTTTCTTGGTCAATATGCATTTCAGAAAATTCATCAATGACTTGTAAAAACCTATTAATTTCATCATCATCTTCAAAAACTTTCTAGTATTTGACATTGTAAGGCAAATATCATCTATATTTCCCCTGAAATTCATAAGTCAATTTAGGAGGCAAAGGAGGAATAAACATGCTAGTAGACACAGCAAGGGAATCAACAAGCTGGTTCTTCATTCTAGGGATGTAAGAAATGCTGAAACTATTAAAAGAACCCTTGAGCCTCCATACCTCATGTTTGTATGCATTAAGCCTTGGATCCTTTTCTTGGAAAGTTTTGTTGACCTACTGAATGATAAGGTTTGCATCTTCAAACACCTTTAGACCTTTGATGCCCATTTCTTTAGCAACATTTAAGCCCAATATCAAGGCTTCATACTCTGCTATGTTATTTGTGACCTGAAAAGTTAACTTGAAAGATAAATGAATGCATTCTTGTGTGGGTAACACAAGGGCTACACCTGCGGCTGCAGCTTCCTTAGAGCAAGCTCCATCAAAGAACATGTCCCAAATTTGTGGGCCTTCTTCCTCTGTGATTTGGAAAACTAGTTTCTTAAGCTGCATGGAGGCCAATTGGGATTCTTCAATCTAAATAATACAGGCTCTAAAAGTAGTGTCGACAACATAGATGGGATTATTAGTGGGATTCCTTTCATCAATGATGATATAAGCCAACTGAGCTTCTCTGTATAATCTCCTACTCTCACCTCAAAAAACTGGAACAGTAGCATAGGACATATCATTTTGCAATGTTCCACCTAATCTCTTGATCCAACCTCTGGAGAGCAACATGCCAAACTTGGGGGGTACATCGGCTACCACAATATCCATGATCATGCTCTTCATGGGCAACTGAGACAAGGTGATGGCTGGATCTTTGATTAATCCTAAACATTTCACTTTTCTAGAGTCGAAAGAAAATAGGTCATGATAAGACTTGGTAATGTCAAGACCCAACTCATCCATGAAAGCCTTGGGATTCGGATTATGGCTGGATCCTGTGTCCAAAAGGCAGTTGTGAAGGATTTTTTCATGAATAGTCAAGGAGACATAGAATGATGGGGAGCTGTCATCACAATTTTCAATGATTGGGCTGAGAACAATAACTGGTTTGTCATCTTGTAGGTTTACATAGTCAGTGGAGGCTTGGATGGCTTTAGGCTTAAGGGCCTCAAGGATAGATCTCTTGAAGGACTCATTCTTCACTAGTTCAATCAGAGGTATAGGTATGCTTAGCTTCTGAATTTTTGATTCAAAACTAAAAGGAGAAGGAGACTTGTCAAGGCCTCTTACCTCGTGAGCTGGAGCTTTGAGGATGATGGGATCAACTACCAGTCGTTTCTACTTTTTAGTTTGCTGTATTGTAGGGAAAACAACTCTCTAAATAGGATTTTCTTTGGCATTATTCATCTTCGACCTCAGATCATATCTGTGACGATCATCAGTTTGCAGAACAGTTTCACCACCCCACTCTTGGTTGATTTGGTCATTGAATAATGACTTTTCATAGGTAGCTGAGGTAAAAAATGAGGCACTGCCTTTGTCTTCCAGACAATGGAACTCATCGTCTTATTCAAACTACTCTTCTTCCATGACTACATTCTAGAAAGGGTCTTCACCCTTTGGTCTTCATTGGCATCGTTTCTTCTTTGCAGAATATGCAACTGCTCATTAGCTCTTCTATATGGATTTGGATTTCCGGGAGCAAATGTATTAGGAACTCTTCCTTTCCTAGGGTGTTGCTCAACCTTTAATTTGGAGATTTTAGAGGCTAATGACTCTATTATCATGGTCAATTTATTTATCTTGGGATCTGAAGACGATGAATATTCGCCCCTTTGTCTCCTTCTATCAGCATTCCCCTTGAGTTTCTCTGCAGCCATGATGTTTGATTCTACTTCCAAGGTTGCATCCTGCATATCAACCAAGGTAGCACATCATCTCTCCCTCAATAGTAGACAGAAGTCGGAATCAAAGGCACTGACATAGGTGAGTTTAGCAGAGGTAGCGATGGGTTTTACTTCAGCTGGTATCTTATTGTACATGCGGTTAAACCTCTTATAAAATCAGACAACAACTCACCATTTTCCCTCTTTAAGTTCCCAAACTAGGTATGGTAGTAGAGTAGATCCTTCTTATCCCCCCAATGCTTTAGGAATGCATCATTTAAAGCCATAATATCTATTATAGACCTTGGAGTCAGTTCTCTGAACCATTTTCTAGCCTCTCCATCTAGACTTTGGACAAAGACTCTCATCCATACATCATCTTCACTAATGTCCAGGTTATCAGCATAGCTATAGAATGATTCAAGATGTTCCTTGGCCCTAACACCCTCATTCCCAGTGAACTTAGGCATATGCTTGTGATATTCTCCAATAGGCATGGCATTCAAAGGAGTGGGCAGTACTAGAGGTCCATACCTAGTAGCTATGATTCTTTCCATTTTGGTAGGTGCTACCATAGATATGGTGGCTATAAGGGTACTGGAAGTCTAAATGATAGAGGGTTGAGGAGTGATTGATAGGACTAAAGGAGTGTGATGGATAGGAGGAGAGGCTTCCCTTGGGCTTAGAAAAAAAGGAGAACCTAAAGAATAAGGAGCTCTATGAATCTCTGAGAGTTTTTCTTTATCGCTAGTATTAGATGCTATTCCCTCAACATTTATTTGTTCTATTACAGGATTTTCTTGAAGAGATATAGAATATTGTTTAGAGTTACCTGAACCTGATGCTCCTTTCTACAACACCTTTCTTTCTTTGATGATTTTTTTAGGGTTAGGTACTCGGTCAACTCCTGGCTTCTGAGGATTTCTCCGAGTATGACTCACAAACTGAGAGAGAACTATGGAGTGGAGTCGCCAAGAGGTTCGTCCTCCAGTAGAGTCACCAGATAGATGACTACAACCCAAATAGTGTCAAGGCTTTGTCTATCATCAAAGCTAGATCTGTGTCTTCCCTCAGGGAAGCTAAGCTTCAGCCTCCTCTCCCCAGCAATGGAGCCAATTATGTGAGCACTCTAGCAAACTCTCCTAGGTTGTAGCTCGGAGATGCTTGGAAACATGTAAATCTTCAATATTGTTCTCTGAACTATTGGAATGGATTGGGGTTTGGATCAAGTCAAATGACTGTTTCAACTCTGTTTTCACTCAAGACATGCATGAACACCCTCATCTTGACAAGGATTTCTACCACTAATGCTCAATAGTTTATAGATTCAATGAATAGATGGAGAATCCTAACTGTACCAGCAGATACATACATAAACACATATGAATGCCTAGCTACAGAAGGTAAATGAAGCTTAAAAATCTAATTTATCAACATAAAGATAAGATGAAAGTTATCTGGCATTCAACACAGAAGAAAACATGAATAACAGAGGAGAAGATGGTGATTGAACATGTAACATCAAAAGAAGCTTGTATTACTGGAATGAATGAGACGCTAGGAGGAATAGAGTATCTACAGTCTCCAAAAGACTATTTATAAAAATTAAATCATATCCTAGTAATAATTTTCATAATAAAGGGTACTATTTTAATTATTAATATTAATTATTAATTATGATGCCTTAATATTAATTATCAATTAATATTAAGTTATTAATTAATATAAATTATTGTTAATTAATTAATGATTACGTGATTATTAATTATTAATTATTATTAATATTGATTTAAATTAACATTATTAATATGTATTAAATATTAACTATTTTAATATAATATATTAATTAATTAATATAATCAATTATATATATATATTTTTAATAAAATTTAAATATATTAACAATATACTAATATTTCTATTAAAAAAAAACATTTCACATACATAATTAAAATTAATAATATTATATTTAACATATATTAATATTAAAAGCTTAGTAGAGTTTTATTATTAAGATTATTATTAGCATTAAGGATTTTAATAATAATAATTTAAATTACTATATTAACTCATCAGTAAAAATAAAATTATTCAAAAATCTACAATTAAAAATAATAAAATAAGCCAATCTACTCTCCTCATAACTATTTATATCCTTCAATTAAGCTCTTCTAATATCATCATTCATAAAGTCCCGATGATGAATCCCGATTGGGATTTGAAACGTTGACAGAAAATGGTTCGTATTGTGGATTCTCTGGTAACTGAGTCAAAAGTAGCACACTTACTAGGACATCCCTGAGCTTGACATTTGGCATCAATGGCCCAAACCTAACATCAATAAAAATGGTTGTTCAACAATATCCCTTTTTAGAATTGATAGAAACACCACCAAACATTATTGGTCATTTATGGAAACATCACTACCCCCTATCATGCTAAAAATTCAGCTATTTTTTTCTCATGTTCCCCCTTGTGTTGTTGATGACAAACCATTCTCCATTATAAATATAACAATGTCTGTAATGTTTGCACATTATTACCCCCCTTTGACAACCATGGAAAAGCGTTCAGGTACTCCTTCTCTAACCCTTCTCCCATTGAATTGTACAATTGGTTATTGATTGTTTTGTGGCTAACTAGAGATTCTTGTGGACATGTCTGCAAGATTCCTCTAACGTGGTTTACATACAGCATCACAATTTTTATTGCATTTTTTTGTGAATTTCCCCCCCTAAACTTGTACTCCATTTCTTGATATAAACACTCCCCAATAAATTTGAGATTATAACCATCCTTGTATAGGATTGGATGGGTTCCCTCTCTTTTTGTGAAGAAAAATAATGAAGAGAAGAGTGAGACGACACTCTCAACTGCTTCCTTGAATACACAAAAGGTTCTCTTACAAGAGGCTTAGTAAAAATATCAACAACTTGTTCCTTGAGATATATTCAAATTTCACAATTGGGTTAGCCACATGTTCTCTAAGAAAATGGTACTTGATAGGGATGTGATTTTTCTTTTAATGAAGAAAATGATTATTTTATATACTGATAGTTCATGTATTATCACAAACAATAGTAATAGGTCTATCTTGCATTATCTTTAAACCTTACGATGTTTGTTTCATCCATAGAGTCTAAATGAAACTAGTTGAAGCTACTATATACTCAGCTTCAACAGTCGAAAGAGAGATACACGTTTTCTTTTTGATGAACCATGCAACTAATTTATTGAAAATAAAGAAAGTACCACCACTTGTTCTTTCCCTATCATCTTTATTTCCATCACAATCAACATCTCAGTATGAAGTTAATGGAATATTTGACCCTTTGGATATAAAGACCAGAGTCCAATGTGGCTCTTAGACATCTAAAAATTCTCTTAGTAACTAAGACATAACTTTTTTTGGGTGTAGATTGCTTCCTTGCAACCACATCAATATCTTGCATAATTTATAGTCATGAGAACATTAGGTATAAAAGGTTACCAATTTTTATCAACCATCGGTGATTCATCATATTTTCTAAGCTTACATATGGTAGCCATAGGAGTATTGACAAGACAAAATTCTTTCATTTGAAACTTAAATATTTATTTGAGATGTTTTGGGAAATGAGTATACCTTTATCTAATTGAGTAATTTGAAATCCAGGAAATAAATGAGATTTCTCCAAGAATTGATATCAAAAAATTAAGTTTGCATATATGCTACAATTGTTTTACTGAGTGACTTTGCATCACTACAAAAAATGATGTCATGAACATAAATAACAATAATTAAAATATTTTCAATTTTACCTTTAATATACAAGATACTATCAGTTGTTCCACTTTTGAATTCTTCTTGTTGTAGACACTTATCTAATCTATAATACAATGCCCTAGGTTCTTGTTTAAGTCCATACAATGTCTTCTTCAATCTACATGCTTCATTAGGATCTTTTGAAAGTTGATATCTTTCAGGTTGTTCTATGTAAGCCTCTTGTTCAAGCTCTCCATTCAAATCTAATTTTTCATCCATTTGATATATTTTAAAATTCTTCTGATAGGAAAATGCTATATACATTTGAATTTCCTCTAATCTCACTATAAAAAAAAAAAATATCATCAAAATCAATTCCTTCAATCTAAGAATATCCCTTGCATACTAATCTAGCCTTCTTTCTTACCACCTATCCGTTCACATTTAATTTGTTCGTGAAGAGCCATTTTATGGCAACAACATTTTTGTTTAATGGCCTTGGAACCAATTCCCAAGTTTGATATTTCTCAATCTAATCTAGTTCCTCATTCATAGCTTTTATCCAATGCTCATCTTGACTTTCCTCATCAAAATATTTTGGTTCAATCATGGATAACATAGTGATGTGCGCTTGGCTAGAGGTATTGATTAATATTATTCAAGTATGAACCCTTTCTTCCCTATCACCAACAATATGATATCTGGGATGATTCTTTTGTACATATCATAAGGGATTTTTTGGGTGAGATAATTATTCCTATGCTTCTTCCTCTTCTCTTGATTCTTCAGGTTATTATGTTTCATCTTTACTTTTGGCCTATTCAGGGGGACTAATAAAATATTGACTTCTAAAATTTGAGAGGTTATTCCTCATCTACCTCTACATTGACGCAATCAATTATTTTTCATATCCTTTTGTTGTAACATATACAACCCTTTCTATTATTAGAATACCACAAAAATATTCCTTCATTATCCCTTGCATAGAATTTTCCAAGAATATCATCATGGTTCTTGATATAGAACTTGCTCCCAAAAACTTTGAAGTGCTTTACTATGGTTGGCTTTCCATACCATGGTTCAAATGGGGTCTTGTCACTATTTGTCCAAAAGTAAGATTTATTTAAAATGTGGAATGTTGTATAAACAACGTCAATGCGAAAAGTGTTTGACAAATTGTTTTCATCCATCATTACTCTTCCAATTGTTGTATTTATCTATTTTGTCTTTCAGCCACACCATTTTGTCGAGGGGTGTTAGAAATAGTAAATTGTCTTCTTATGACATGTTCTAAACAAAAGTTATTAAATAATTTTGAATTGAACTCCCCATCTCTGTCTGAACTTACACACTTTAGTTTCTAATCGATTTGGTGCTCATCCATATCTTTTAAGATCTTGAACTTTTCAAATGCTTCAAGCTTCTCCTTCAGAAATGCAACCAAAATATGTTTGGCATAATCATCAATGATTGAGATGAAATATAACTCACCACTTGGAGTCTCAATTCTTACAATGCCACATAAATATGTGTAGACTAGTTGTAGCATCCCAGTGGATGCATTTTCTTTGGTTTTGAAGTGCACTCGAATTTACTTACCAATTTGACATGATTTATAGGATGTGTTGTTCAACTTGGACATTTTTGGAAAGTGTTGTATATCTCAATTTTTGTTGAGCTTCACAATATGGTCAAAATTCAGGTGCCCCAATCTTTTGTGCCACAACTAACTTTCATCAATCCATCCAAAATAAAAACTCTCATTTTCTTCCTTGATTATGTACACATTATTCAAGGTTCTCATTTCCTTTTATACTGCCTCTCTTAATTTGTTTTTTTATCTCATATATTTTGGAGTGAAATGTAACATCGTACCCTTTCTCGCACATATGGCTTACACTAAATATATTTTTCTTGAGCCCATTTACAAACAAAATGTTCTAAGCTTTAGCTATTCCATTGTCCAAAATCATTGTTCCTTTTTCCTTGATGTTTCTTGAGGCCTCATTGCTAAAACTGACACCCCCTATATTGCTTTCATTTAATGACCTGAATATGCATCTATCACTATACAAATGTCCAAAACATATAATGTCAACTTACAAAGGACTGCCTTAGTTTTGAGTATGCAAGACAACTCCACATTTTTTTAATTTCTTCCTTTCTCTTTCTCCAAGTGTTGGGTTTTTCTTGCATGTGGTTAATCTAAGGGGTTGATATGGGATCATTGGTTTTGCACTCAGTTGCTTTATGACCATAATTGTGACAATGATAACATTAAATATCCTCCATCAAAGTTGTAATTGAATTCATGCCCCTAAAATTATTTGTATGTGAAATTACAAATCCACCTCCTCTATTTGATCGATAAGATTCATTTCTTGTATATTTTTTTTATTATCAAATATGCTCTACAATTTACAGCTTTAGGAAAAAATTTATACATGAAAAACAATAACCATAAGAAATATTTTGGTAGATGGAAGAAATTTTCTTTTGAGTATATGATATTCCTATTCTTTGATAACCTTTCCTCTGCTGATTTTTTACTCATTCTGTATGGTTATCTCAATTGTTGTTATGGCTTTTCCATTGTTGTTGAATAGTATTGTTTTCCTTTTCCTTTCTTTTTTGCTACTAATTTTTCACTTGATCGGTGTGATTATTTGAATGTTGTTAAGAACTTCCTCCTTTTTTTTGTTGGCTTTATTGTTGTTAAATCATTTAACTTCTTCAACATAGTTGATTGATTCCTTGTCTTCAACTTCCTTGGTGCTTGATTCTCCTTCATAGCCCAAAACAGTTTTGATGAGAGAGGGTATTTGAATATTTAAAATGTCACATAACTTTTATGAGGTTGAATAAACTTCATGTCCTAGTTCAGTTGAGACTTGAAAATTTCTATTTCCTTTCTAAGGAAGACTATTTCTTCTTCTATCTTTCCACATTCCTTTCCCTTTTTTTTATGTTTTTGTGACAACCTATCATGAATCTTATTTCCTTCTTCCAACTTTACTTTGAGGGGAAGAAATGATGAATATTCATCTTCAAAAATTTCCAACATCTCCTTAAGCTTATTATTCATTTTATTGATCCTTTGAATTTACAATAGGGCATTGATTCGTTTAACTTATAGGTCCACTTAATCTTCTTCTTTTTTATCATCCTCATCTTGACCTTTATCTAGATTTTTCTAGATCAATGAGGATAAATTCCTTTCATTATTTCATTATTAGAGGATTGTTCATATTCATCTTTTGAGGAATTTTTATCTTCTTATATATAGAACCATCTCTTCATGAACTTATTTTCCTTATTTCCTTTCCCATATTTTATCCTCTTTTTATGGTCATATTCATTCATTTATTTATTGTATGGAAATTTAGACATAAAATGATCTAATTTTCCACATTTTAAACATTTTAAAGGAAAATTACCTTTGTACTTCCTCGATCCTCTTTTCAAGCTTCTGACGAAATTTACCTCTTCTTCATAAGATTCACAACTCTAGTATTCTAGAATTCTTTTCTCTTTTTGTCAACTTTCAAGGTAGATTTCATTGATGTAGATTTTCCTTTTGATGTCATCATTTCTTAGGCTATTAATATTCCATGTATTCAATCTAATGTCAATGAACTTATACCATGTAACTCCCCAATTATTGATACTTTTGCATCTAATCTGGAAGGAAGAGATCTCAACACTTTTTGAACTATAAAGGAATCATCCATGGTTTCATTAGTTCTTGTCATGGTATTTACTATCCCGTTTACTCAAATAAAGAGTTTTTCTATATCCTCATCCTCTTTCATTATTAATTCTTCAAATTGAATTCTAAAGACTTGGATTTTGGATTTATTTATATTTTTTTCAATTTATAGAAGCTTGTCAACTTATCACATATATATTCGGTTTTTTATAATGCATGACATTAACCAACTCAGATTCAAGAAAGCAGTCAGGATTGCATTCATTGCTTTAGAATTTTTAGTGAATTAAAGCTTCTCATCCTTATTAATCAATACATCCAACTCTTTATATCCATTTTGTAAATTTTTCTAGATATCTGAACCAAGAGACATTATGTAATTTCTCATCTGTACCTTCTAAAATGGATATTTTGTTACAATGAACATGGGGAATTTACTAGTGGAATATCCATCCTAGTTAACCATTGTAGTAGATCATCCTCCAAGTTGTTAGATTGTTCCTAAAGGAACCAACCTATTGACGATGTTGGATCGGCCAACATTAAGGGGATATACCTGATATGAAGTCCCAACTAGGTCTCACACCGTTTCGAGTAAGAGTCTCAATAGTGGGTGGTAAAATTATGCCTTGACTACAAAAACACAAAGAGTGAATTATGATAACCCTAGATGAGAGCAAGTGTGTGACCTTGCGGAGAGTCAAGTACGATGCATGAAGGTTCCAACACATGAAGGGAAAAGGAAATGTGCCCCTTGGAAGCCTGTAATAGTACGAAACTATAAAGGAACACATGAGCGTAATGACATCACAAGATGAGGTGAGAAATAGTCTAGAAGTTGAAATGATGAATTAATACAACAACACACATTCAACAAGTCTCATACAAATGAAAATGAAATAGTTCATAAGCATGTGCGTACGTTAAATAAAATACATTGAAAATACAACAAGAATAATTTTGCTATATTCACAACATATGCATGAAAGCATGTTTTCTTTGAGATTAGTATCATAAATGAAAGTTCCATTCATACATACACCATTGACAGACCACTAACCCTAATAGTGGAACATTAAAGTCAAGAACACTTGCTCCTGCAAAGAAGTATACTCACTCTATGCTATGGAGAAGCCAAGGCTCTTCACAATAATCCCAGGCTCCTTCTAAGCCTAAGCCTACCCTTACATGAGTTATGCGATTCTATTTATAACAAGGGGGGTGACTCTTCAACTCCCCTTTGTGACCTTAGTACTTTCCTCATGACTCCTCAACTTATTAACAAAAATGACTCATTACATTAAATGATGACTCTTCATATTCCAATATTGACACTTGGAATTTCACTTACAACATAATTAGAAATAATATTACATTTTACACTTGTAACAATATAAGACAAAATAGGGTAGAGACAACTTGAGTTTGGGGGAAGTCTAGCTCAACAACCTCCACTTGCTGCTTCTCGGTCACATATTGGTGCCAAGATTGATATTGTGTGATGATGTCCCAAAGTTGCGTGATGGTGTTTGGTTGGAAGCAGACTCTAGCCTCCATGTCATATGGGTACAATGTATTGGAACCAGTTTCAAGTTAATTCTAAAGAATGAGAAACATTTTTATAATTTGGAAAGGACCACTGATGTATTTCTACATGTTCTGTTTGTTCAACTCTAAATACTCCTTGCTGGAAATTTGTCTCAGTTGTTCCAAGTACTCTTTGATCTCCTCCAAGACTTGGTTGTTGGATTTGGCTTTGGTGAGTGAACCAACTAATGGGATTTAGTGTTTTCTCACCAATACATCCAAACTACTGAAAAACTGTACATATGAGTCTTGAATGCTGCCAATGAATCAGGTGATTTTCCTGTTGTTTTGAATCAACATCCAAACTTTTTGTTTTTCTAGCTCTACCTATGGCTTCATTTTCGTCACTAAGTCAAGCGGTGCCCTTTGTATATCATTGTCCACTCTTGCACATTGGAAATGACAACTTGTATGTGCTTAATAATTTTAACAAAATCTTTCTCTATTGTTGTAAGCCATGCAAACGGATAACTGCTTAATGTATGATGACAAACCCCTCATAAAGATTCTACATGGTTTCTTCGAGTGTTGATACTTCAACTAGTATCACTACTCTCATATGCTCTAAGTAAACATGTGCAAAAACTGCATTTTATGTTGTTACGCAAAGTTTTTCTACCTATTTTCTAGAAGCCTACAAGTTCTGTGCCAATTACTCATTATCGGTCATCAAATACTCAATATTTGATCTTTTCTTTCATGCATAGGTCTAGTTGGCTTCGGCAATGGCATTTGGATGCTTCCTCGTGTCTAACACTATCATGTTTCCTCTAACTAATGTAGGCAATTCCTGATCATCCTAAAAATGATTTATTTTTGCTTGTACAATCCTATTTTGGAACTCATCGAATGACAAATTGTACACATTCATTGCCATATCATGATCAAGGGGAAAAACACCCCTTCCTCGCTCGGGGTTGGCTCTGCTGCTGGAGGTGGTGTAGATTGAGGGATGACCTATGGTTTTCTTGACATCAGATAAACACCTTCATTCTACAGATCTTGTTCCATCTCCATGTATGTCAGTTCAATTAATTACTCAATCTGCTGAGAAAGCTCATGATCCTGCCATTGTTCACCTTCATCCTTAATTGCTGGTTGGTTCTATTCTTGCTCTTTAAATTGTATCGATGTTGCTTCCTCTGTCATTGATCCTTTTCCTTTGTTCTTATTTCTTCTTCCACTTCTCTTCTCTTTCTCCCCTCCTCAACCCTTTTCTTCCTTCGCCTTCTACTCTATCTCCTACAACTTCAGTTCTTCTTTTGCAACCTCTTCTTTTCTCTCTTCCTCCACTCTACTCTATGTATCCTCTACTTCATATTTTCTTCCGTTGCTAAAGATACTTTCATGATAATAGGATCTACTCTCATCTTGCAACTTCGTTCTCCCTCTTGACTGTCAGCAATCTTCCTCTTTCACTTGTCTTGCACGAGATGGTTTCCTTCTGCTGTTGTTTCTTCCGTGATTGTTGTCATTTGTGGAGTATGTTGTGAAGTCCCTACTAAGATGACTAACTCAAAGAGTATGGAGGAATTGTAGTAGTACCCCCATGGATCCTCCTCTTGCTAATGGAATTCCTTGTAGATCCACAGAAAGTAAATTCCCGCGCAACACTCTTACAAAAACCATGGGGATCATATGGATTAAAATCCCAAGTACAGAATTCAAACCTCAATATCTCCTTTCCCTTGACATCTATGATTCTCAAGTTATTTATCTCGTACAATCCAATTTCATAGGAAGAGATCCGAATTGGATCATTATATTTTTTTTCATCCATCACGATGCATTTGGACTGGAAAAATTGGAGGAATCAGCTAATAGGATTGTTTTTACTAGCAGGACCCAGTTTGGCGAAATGGGGTCTAAAACCTTCGAGGAGATCTTTGAGGCATCAAACGACATTTTTTGGGGGTAAAATTTGTTGCTTTAGAGTGCACCTTTTCATATTATTCTACACACAAAGACCTTTCGAACAACACAAGAAGAACATCAATCAGAGTGAGTATGCAAAAGTTATGCCACTTAGAAGCTAACCTTCCTGTTTTCACACTTATAGTTTGGGAGGATGTCATGTTAGCCCCCATTATTCCCAGAAAAGGGGCTAGCCATGTGTTTTTAATGTAAAATACTTTAGGAGATTCTATTTTGTAACTCCACTTAAGAGTTGATGTAGTTAACCTTAACCACTAGTAGGCTATTTGGTTCTATTATAACTGGGCCACTAGGAGGAAGAGGCATTGCATTCTTTTGAGAGAATTTTGTTAGCTGCGCAAAGATAGCTAGGAGAGATAGGAGGTAGATCATATAGAGAGGATATATGCACTATAGTAACCCAAGGGCCACAAGAATTACTTCTTTTACCTACATCCATATTTCTAGATAGAGAAAGAGAGTAAAGCGACCTCACCTTCCCGCTGGGTTTTCTCCTGAATGCGTTTCCCAAAGAGCATATCTTGTTTCTTGTGTGTGTATGATTATTTTGAAATTTTCTACTTTTATACATAATTTCCATTCGCATGCATGCACTAATTGCAGTTAAATCCACAGATCTTAAAGTTTAATAAGTTGTAATAGTGTAGATTTTTCTGAGTTTTAATATAATATTATTAGATCTCTTGTGACAAAATATCTAGTGGAATATCCATGACAATTTAAAGATCAGGAAGAGTTGTCCATGGTTCTTTCTTATTCCTTTGTAACGTTGCTAACAAACCTATGGTGAGATGCTATGATACTTTCTCCATGACAAGCTTGTCAGTGGCATACCTTGGTAAAACATGTGAAGGCTTATCTCTGCCCAACACTCTAAGGAAGGTGCCAACTAGTGAGGCATACCAATAGGAGATGTATTCTATTGCCTCCATCACTTCTCATGACATGCAAGGGGGATCTTCTTCAAAGATCAGCTTGTATAATGGGATGATGAAGTGGTCAGTTAGTTGTGCCATTACTCCTTGATAACTACAGTTCGAAAGAAACTTCCAATAATATGTACGATAGGCTCTCATGGTGTCTATGTCCAGTTCATGCTAGGGAACTATTGTTGTGCACATATTACATCTAGTAAATATGCAGATGTATAAAATCTTTCCTGATGACCCTTAGGAGGACTCCAAGAATGTTATACATTGGCCTTCAACTATAGAGCCAATAAATCTGACCAGTTGAACAACTTCACTCCATTCACCACCTAATCCAGTAAGACTACCCACCCTTTAGGAAAGGTTTTCATGCTCGGATGACCATGGATCTTGCAAGCTAAGATAAGCAAGAGTTGGTAGGCCTTCTTGAGGGACTTCGGTCTTGTACACATGGGTGGGTGTCTGTTGAAACTTTGCTGGCTCTTCCACCTAGAATTTGACAATGTCTCTTGTGTTCACATAGATATGGGTGGCATAAAAAAGTGATTCCATGCACTCTACTAGCTCAGGAAAGTGATACATGCGCTAATATTATTCTGTCTAGAAGGCAACAAGCTTCTATCCGTTGGCACTGATCAATCTCATTGTCTTCTGATAAATCTATGAGACAATCCAACTGATGAAATTTTCACACGGGAAGGATGGATTATTTCAAGCAATCGTGTATAGTCTCGATTGGCATATTCTGAGATACACCTTCTAGTCCTCTAAGTCTTCCTCAAATTCCTTTGCAAAAGGATATTTAACCAACTACCATGTCATTGATGATCCCTTTTCTATAAGAAATTGAGTGTCTACATACAATCGAAAGTCTATTGCCACTCTCTCAAATACCTCCCCAGTACTTCTTTCAGTGGTTTATTTTGAATAAAGTCTCTTAGGTGACATGGTAAGAATGACTGTTGGAGAGGTGCTCAACAATTGTTGTACTTGTGGGACATAAAAGACACTCATGGAAAGGAAATATCGATCTTAAGCAAATCTACTTACAAGGCATGATCAATAAGAAAATTGGGCATCTGATGGGGAACATTGTGCAATTCTCATTGACAAGAGGGACTAGATGCCTATGGGAGATGCACACTATGCAGTCCAAGTAGTGAACGTTGAAGCTTGTGGCTTGAAACTGGGAAATGCACAGTTCAACTTGGGAAGTGGTCTGGGAGAAACTGCGCATTGCACGGTCTCAGTGGCCAAGATGACATATTGACTCCTGGAACTATGTAGTGCAGAGTTGGATCTAACTTGTACTGTATGTTGCATAATTCCAAAGTCCAAGCTTGTGGCTTGAGCCTTAGGATTGTGTGCTTCTCAACTGGGCAAAGTGAAAACCAACAAAGAAAAGTGTAGATTTACCCAAGGGAAGTGTGGAAAACAAGAAGATCTGAGAGATAGTGTGAGATTGAGTGAAAATTTGAGTAAATATGATTAAATCCATATAGATAAATTGCAACAATTAATCAAATAGAAGGAAAATAGAGTATGTGAGGTGAATCTCTACAATGGTGACCATTGGTGCCAAAATAGGAAAACTAATGCGACACTTGGGAAAGCAAATCTAAAACTTAAAACAATGCTTCTAAAAGTTAAAACAAGTTGAAATGGCATCAACCATGCAGATACATAAGTGAAAAAACACTCACAAAAGAAAAATGACAAAAAGTGACAGAAAAAGCGGAAAAAGACACCAAAAGTGAAACTCACCGAGAAAAGCGATGATGATCACATTGAATGTTCCTTGATCTCCTCGAAAATTATAGATATCCAATATCTCTAGAAGTTTCGATTAAATAGATTTGAGAAAATTAGGGTTTATGAGTTATGAGGCTCTATTTATAACAAAAGGGGGTGTCTCTTCAACTCCCCTTTGTGAACTTTGGACTGCCCTCATGACTCCTCAACTTCTTTACAAAAATGAATCATTACATTACATGATGACTCTTCTTATTCCAATATTGGCACTTTGAATTTCACTTACAACATAATTACAAATAATATTACATTTTACACTTGTACCCATATAAGACAAAATAAGGTAGAGACAACTTGACAGCCTAACAAGACACAACACTATGATGTTTGAGTTTGGGGAAATTCTAGCTTAGTAACCTCCAATTGCTGCTTCCCGGTCACATATTGGTGCCAATATTGATACTATGTGATGATGTACCAAAAATGTGTGATGGTGTCTGGCTCGAAGTGGACTTTATCATTCATGGAATCTAGGTACAATACCTTGGAACCAATTTGAAGTTCAATCTGAAGCATGAGTAGCATTGTTTTGATTTGGATAGGATGACCAATGTAATTATTCATGTACTATTTGTTCAAATCTAAATCCTCCTTGGTGGCAATCTGTCTCAACTGCACCAAGTAATCTTCGATCTACTACAGGACTTGGTTACTGTATTTGTCTTAGGTGAGTGAATTGACAGATGGGATTTGGTGTGTTCTCACCAAGGTATCTAAAAAATTGAACAATCATACATATGAGGCATAAATGCTACCAATGAATGAGGTGAGATGCTTGTTTTTTCTGAATCAACATCTGAACTTTCATTTTCTCTAGCTCTACCTGTGGCTTCATTTTCTTCACTAAGTCAAGCGATGCCACTTTGTATCCCAATGTCCACGCTTGTACATAGGCAATGGAAACTTGTATGTTCTTGAGAATTTTAACAAACTTTTTTCTCTGATACTATAAGCCATGCAAATGGAAAACTAATTTATTATGGTGAGAAACCCCTCATAGAGCTTTTGCATGGTTTCTCTGAGTGTTGATATTTCACCAAGTATCGTTGCTCTAATATCCTCTAAGTAAACCTATGTAGAAACTGCATTTTGTGTTATTGGAAGGATTTTTTATTCCTCTTGCCTAGAAACCTACAAGTTTTGTGCCAATTGCTCATTCTCAGCCATCAAATATCAAATGTTTGATGCTGTTTCTCTTGCATAGGCCAAGTTGGCTTCAGAAATGGAATTTGGATGATTCCTAGTGTCTGACACTATGACCCTTTCTATAATGAATGCATGTGTTGTGTGATCATTTAGAAAATTCTTTGTCCATGCTCGTAGAATCCTCTTTCGGAAATCATCGAATGCTAGATTGTACACATCCATTACCGGATCATCATCAGGGGGAAAAACCCCCTTCCTTGATCGAGGCTAGCTCCACTGTTGGAGGTGGTGGAGATTGAGGATGACCTATGCTATGCTCGACATTAATTGAACATATTCATTCTACAACTCTTGCTCCATCTTGATGTCTGTCACTTCAATCAATTTCTTAATCTAATGAGCAAGCTTTTGATCTTACATCTATTCACCTTCCTCCTCAGCTGCTGATGGGTTATGTTCTTTCTCTTCAACCTACATTGACATTTACTCTATCATTACACCTTTGTTTTTTATTCTTCCTCCTTTTTCTTCTCTTCTCATTCTCACCTCCTCAACTCTTGTTCCTCCTTCATCTTCTGCTTTGTCTCCCACAACTTCAATTTTTCTTCTTGCAACCTCTGCCTTTCTCTCTTCCTCTACTCTGCTATCTATAAAATTTCTTTTGCTTCCAAAGTTTGTTTCATGATAATACAATCTTCTTTCATCTTACAACTTTTTTCTCCCTCTTGATTGTTAGCAATATTCCTCTCCCTGTTGTCCTGCATGAGATTGCTTCCTTCTAATGTTGTTTCTTCTAGGATTGACGTTGTCCGTGAGGTAACCTATGAAGTCCCTACTAAGCTGACAAAATCACGAAGCCTAAAGGCATTGTAGGAGTACCTCTAGGGATTCTCCTCTGGCCAATGGAATGCCTTGTTTATCCATGCAAAGTAAACGCTCACACAATGGTCTTTACAAATACGATGTGGATGATATAGATTAAAGTCCCTAGTACCAAATTCGAACCTCACTATCTCCTTCCCTCAACATCTGTGAATTTCAAGTTCTTTATCTCGTATAATCCAATTTTCAAAGGAAGAGTGGGCCATGGTCCTTTATTCTTCCTTTGCAACGTTGTTGAAACCCTGTGGAGAGATGGTATACTACTTATTTCATGACAAGATTGTCGGTGGCATACCTTGGTAAAACATGCAAAGGCTTATTTATGCCAAACACTCTAAGGAAGTTGACACCTGGTGAGGCATACCAATTTGGGATGTCTACTATTGACTCCATTTCTTCTCATGAAATGAAAGGTTGATCTCATTCAAAGATGAGATTGTAAAGAAAGATGATGAAGTGGTCAGTTAGATATGCCATTACTCCTCGATAATTGGAATTTGAAAGAAACTTGCAATAGATATGTACAGAAGGATCTCGTGGTTTCCATGTCTAGTCGATGCTATGGAACTGTTGTTGTGCATAGATTTCATCCAATAAATACAAAGACATATAATCTTTCCTCCTCACCCTCTGGAGGACTCTGATCCAGTGCTACATGGGCCTTCAACTATCGAGCCAACATATCAGACCAGTCGAATGGATTCTTGTCATTGACCACCTAGTCTAGTAAGACTTCCCACCCTTCAAGAAAGGTTTTCGTGCTCTATTGACCATGCATCTGGAAAGCTAAGATAAGTAAGAGCTAGTATGACTTCTTGAGGGACTTGGTCTTGTACACATGGGTGGGTGTCTGTCAAAAATTCGATGGATCTTTCAACCAATCTTTGACAATGTCTCTTGTGTTCACATAGCTGTGGGTGACATAGAAAAGTGATTCCATGTGCTCTACTAGCTCAGGAAAGTGATACATGTGCTGATAATCTTCTTCCAGAAGGTGGTAAGATTTTGTTTGTTGTCATTGCTCAATGCCAACATATTCTCATCAATGTGTGAGACAATCCAGCTGATGACATCTGCACATGGGAAGGATGGATACCTGCACGGAACCTTGTAAGGTCCTGACTACCAAATGATTAGATACACTCATTGGTCCTCTAAGTATACCTCAAAGTCCTTTACAAAAGCATCTTTAACCATCTGCGATGTCAGTGATGATCCCTTTTCTATAAACAATTGAGTGTCTGCAAACACTGGAAAGTCTATTGGCACTTGCTCAACTTCCTCCCCAGTACTACTTTTAGTGGTTTCTTTTGAAGAAAATCTCTTAGGTTCCATGGTAATAGTTATTGTTTGAGAGGTTATCAAGAACTGTTGTACCTGTGGGATAGAGATAGCAGTCATGGCAAGCAAATATCAGTCTTAAGAAAATCTACTTACAAGGCATGATCAATCAACAAATTGAGCCTTTGATGGGGATGATTGTGCAATTCTCATTGAAAAGAGGGACTATATTCCTATGGGAACTACACACTGCACAATCCCAGTAGTGAAGGTCGAAGCTTGTGACTTGAAACTGCACAATGCACAATTTAGTCTGGGAAGTGGTCTAGGAGAGACTGTGTGTTGCATAGTCTCAGTGGCCAAGATGACAAGTTGGCTCCTAGAATTGCTCAATGCATAGTTGGAGAATCTTGTACTATTCAATATGCAATTCCAAAGGCCAATATTGTGGTTTGAGACTTGGGATTGCACAATGCCTAGCTGGGAAAAATGAAAACCAGCCAAGGAAAGTGCAGATTTGCCCAAGGGAATTGTGAAAAACAAGATGATCTGAGAGATAGTGTGAGATTGAGTGTAGATATGAGTAAGTATGAGTAAATAAATGTATATCAAGTGCAAAAATTACTCAAACAAATGGAAAATCAAGTATGTGAGGTGAGTCGTCGCAACGGCGACCAATGGTGAAAAAAATAGGAAAATTGATGCAACACTTGGGAAAGGAAATCTAAATCTTAAAAAAAAACTTCTACAAGTTAAAAAAAGTTGAAAATCCATCAAAAATGAAGATAAATAAGTGAAGTAGCACTCATACAAACAAAACAACAGAAAAACGATAAAATAACAAAAGAAAAACTCACTTGGAAAACCAATGATGTTCGCATTGAACATTCCTTGATCTCCTTAGAAATGTTAGATCTCCAAGATCAAATGTGAAAATGAGATATAGAAGAATCGATTAAATAGATTTGTGCAAATTAGGGTTTATGAAGCGCATGCCTAAAATCAAGGAAAATTGATAGTTGGCAGAAGTTTCTAAAAATAATGAAAGTGCCTCCTCCGAGATACTACAAACAGATCCCTATTTTTTAGAGATTAATTTTTTTCTTTTTTTCTTTTTTCTTTTCCTGGGGAAACTTTCCATGCACATTGTCTTGAAAGATTGCATAGCTCTGGGTAAGTGGGAAACTTTTCAGCTCAGTGGACTATGCAGTTTCTGAGCTTAGGGAGGGATCATATAGTTTCTGGGATCAGCGATGGGGATTCCTTCCATGATTGCACAGTTTATGAGCTCAAGGCCTACTACCAGTCATGATTGTACAATTCCTATAATCTAGGCTACTTTCCCTTAAGGATTGCACAGTTTTTGGACGCAAGCTCATAATTGCTGTGATACTGAGTTGGGAGATTATATTGTGACTTAGAAGAATCAACTAAATGTGAAAAAAATCAAAGACAAGCACAAATGAAAAATATGTCTTAGTCAAAGCATGGATACCTAGATCAGTGCAAGATGAGCTCCTGTGTATAAGAAGGAAGGCTCCAAAATTGAATCATAGGCAAATTTTTAAAGGGTGGTTGTAGCCACTACAACACAATGTTTATACCAATTCTTAGAAACCAAGATTATATTGAGAGGGGGGTGAATTCATATTATATCCAATTTTAATAATTATAAACAATAACTAGGATTTCATGTTATTAATAAATAAATCAAATAAGCAACACATAGAAACTCATAAAGGCACTAGATATACATGGAAACTTTTAAATAAAGAAAAACAAAAAAATTGCATCCAACATTATTGTTACATCAAATTTTCTAGCTCGAACCAGAGGAAGACACCCATCCCCTGAATTTACAATCACTTGAAGGAAGCAACAATTTCCTGATCTTTACAGGCTCTAACCTAAAGGAAGCACCAACTCCATGATCTTTACAGGCTCTAACCTAAAGGAAGAACCAACTCCTTGATGTTTTATAGCCTCCAACCTATTTTTCCCAACAAATCCTTATTTCATATATTTTTCAAACCCAAATGCACAAGTGTTATTTATACAACTTTGTCTTGTACAACTAGCATATTCTATGATTCAATTATTGTTCCAAGTCCTCTACCCATTCTCACAAAAAATATTTGAAATTTGTTTGTTGTTACATGTCTCCAACAAACTTCATTTCACTCTACTTTATTCCTTCATGCCACAAAAAACCACAGATAATTATTTTCACAAATTTCATAAATGATCTAATATTTTTTCCAAAACCTTAACTACAATATTTGTGGTTTATTTATACTCTTGTAGATCAATCAAATATAACATGGTTGATGTTCAATCTGTGTTATTTTATTTTTTCTTTGTTGGAAAACTGATCTAGATGACTTGGAGATTTGGATCTTTGGGGCTTAAATTGAATTGCATGAAACGATATAATGTGACCATATTCTTGAAATTTTGGATTCTCAATGACTTGTATTATACACCTTAGTCCCAAAATACTCTTTCTTTATTACATGGGATGACAAGATGTGACCCAAGGCTACTTCTCTATTGACTTGCCACTTCACCACTCATCAACCTGTTTTCATGTCCTTTATGCTCCAATTGTAAATGGTTCAAAAGCCCCTTGGTGCTTCCTTATCAAAAAAGAGTAATGACCATGATTTATTACTTGTCGTTCACCACTTTCTACTTTTTTCTTTTTGTCGTTGACAACACTTTACTAGTCAGGTGATGACAGATAGATTGGACTATCATTTGACAGTGTTTCCATTTGATGGGAAAACCTTTTTCCAATGGTTCTCCATTTACGACTTTACCATTTATCAGTGTTCCACCAATGCTTATTCCCTTACCATTAGACAATAGGTGGTGGTTTATGGTGCCACCTTCATAAACATATAAAAAAACTGGACAATAAAAACCTTTGCAAAATTGGTCCATGGTGTTAGTGTCAGTCTTTACATCCTTCCTCCAGTGATCAAATGTGCTCTTACAAAGTGATTTTGAAGTGTCAAGGTCAACTTTTGTCTTTCAAGGCATTTCAAGCACATCTCACCCTAAAAAAGGTCCATTTGGCCACCCAAAAAGGCCGAAAATGCATGCCACATGCTATGACAATAGATTTTCACTTGCCACTATGTACATGTCACTACCACATATCATTTGTTCACTCATCCATGTCATTTACCTGCCACCTATCTTGCCACATGGCATCATTAAAGTTGTGCCAAAGATTGATTCCTGTCACCTCACCGATATTTTCATTACATGCACTTTACATGGTACTAGTGGTCCAAAAATCACCTTAGTGCCAAACCCAAGTGCCCTGTAACACAAACCTTGCGACCCTAGATTCCCTTGCTATTGTTTGTGTAGTAACAAAACTAGGTGGTTTGAAGAGCACCTAAGCACTTTATCCTAGCACCTTGTGGTCATGGGTATGGACATGCAACCTATTACTCATGTACTTGCTACCCATTTCTAAGTTTCTAAATAACTTTCCTATCATATTTTGGTGTAACAACAATCCTGCTAGAAGCATGAGGATTTTCTAACCTTTCCTTAAACTTCCAAATTTTAATCTTATTTTTCATGATATTCCTTTAGAGTTAGATCAAGTTCCACATGCCATTGGAAAGGTCTCTAGGAGGAATATTTAGTTTCCTCATTGGAGCTAAGGAATTGAAGAGAAATTTCCTTGAAAGATATAAATTTCACCCTTTCTCTCGAGTTAGGCAACAATAAATTAATGATAATAGACTTATTAGTATCCCTCTGAACTCAAGACTTGACATCAACTACAACAATTGTTCAACATATATGTAAATTTATTTACTAAAATTAATTAAGAAAGTAGAGGAAGTCGCATTGGCCCATCATAGGAAAGAGAAACACCTACCCATGTTGAACCACTTATTAAAGAAACTAATGTTACTTTGATATGGAAAAATAGCGAAAGAGGTAGAAATCCTACAAATTCCGCTCTAGATTTGACATCACTAGTGTGGCTTGAGGAATAAATAATGAAATGAAATCTAGTGGAGGAGATGGATAGGAGTCACCCTTCAATGTGGTCTTTGAAAGATCACACATTATTGAATTATCCAAAATAAAAATATCTAAAAAGTCTCAACCTAAAGAAAATAAATTAGATGTGGAAGTTGATAGCATAACACTACTTGATTGGGTTACATCCTACATGGGTGACCTCCAAAGAGTGATTCAAGAGATAACATATGAGACTTCCATCTTGGATACCATCCAAAAGCCATGCAAGATGCACATTATGATTGAGGTAATAAAAAACTAAGAATTAAAAGAGTAAAAATAAAAAATAAAAAGGTCATTATCTGACCAAAATAGAGGTGGATTTTTCTAAAATAAGAGAAAATTCACTATTGAAATTACAGTCACACC